>JAAAQI020167337.1:4632-24081 GCA_011800005.2 Stichodactyla mertensii | reverse complement strand
CCAGGGGTGGGCCGCTCCAATTTTGTCAAATAACTCGGGGGTGGGCCACTGAAAACCAGTACTTTAAAAAAAATTTTTTCATAGCCCCCCCCTCTCCTGTACTTTATGACCGGTCCCTTACAAGGCACCTTATTTATGGCTTGATATGAAAATTATTCCGGCATAAAAAATGTGTTATAAGTCAGTTTGTAAAATAACTAAGATATAACTCCTGCTCTGGCTAATAACCGTGTAATATAAGAGCATGGATACATGGTTTCCGTGGAAGCATATTATTTTATTTTATAAAAGCTTTATAAAACGCTTTTTTTTTTTTCATGTTCTATGGCGTTTTATCAACATGCGGGAATGTTGGAAAAACACAAAGCTTGAGAATCACTCGGAA
The DNA here is from genome assembly GCA_011800005.2 of Stichodactyla mertensii. NCBI lineage: Eukaryota > Metazoa > Cnidaria > Anthozoa > Actiniaria > Stichodactylidae > Stichodactyla > Stichodactyla mertensii. The sequence continues at coordinate 23,696 of JAAAQI020167337.1, read as the reverse complement.
CCCTAAAACTCTTCTCGTGTTTTCGCCCAACATCCCGCGTGTTGGTAAAACACCATATAACATGGAAAAGCGTTTTATAAGGCTTAATAACGAAAAGCTAAGCCAGTTAGGAACCAACCTTATCTCAACAGTACTCGACTTAAATGCTGCTCAATTGCTCAAAATCATATTCATTCTAAGAAATTGTGATGTTATTAACAGCCGTTGTCATAAGTAGCCTTGGTAATTTCACTGGCTGACGGTTGAACAGCACTAGAGAGAAAGCTAAAAGAGGAAAAAAGAAAAAAATAGGAATTGCCTAGAGTAAAGGAATAAAAACGCGTTTTAGGCACGTGATTGGTAAAACTTTCTTGCTTGTGACATGTTTATCTCTACCCCACCCTGACTATCACTTATTTTTTCACTAGGGAGGGGAGAGTGAATGAAATGATGTTTATCTCACTTGTTCTTAAATTATAAAAATATTAGAGTGATTTTCGTTCGACCATGAAAAAATAGGCAAACTAATAGTTAGTAGTAGACTCAGCTAAACCTATTGTTTTCTTTTGTTCTCTATCAACTAGTACAAACTATATAGTCATTTTTCTTTCATGGTCGAAGGAAAATCACTCTATAAAGAACAAATAATACTAATAACTTTAATGTAACATCAAGCTGTTATACATAAAAAGTGCAATATGGTAAAAACTAGTAAAAACAATTATATTCCTATCAACTCATAAAAAGTGCAATTCGTTTCCTCACTTGTAGGAGTCATGAATTCGTAAATAAAACGCTCATAATCTTCAAACTTTTAAGCTATGAAAAATCTCCCTTAAAAATACAATTTCAATTTTGAAAAATTCAGAACCTTATACAGAAGTTAAACATGTTAAAGATGGTTTTCCAAGTTCCCTAGATAAAACTATACATTTATGGGCTTCCTGTGGGCGTTCCACCACAGGGTGACCGTAGTAGATCCGTTTTAGTGAAACAAAAACAAACTGCAGTTTAAAAACAACGCTACACAAAACTAATTTATGCTAAAAACTACGCCATCCTCAACATTTTAGTGGCTCTTTGTCAAATTGAGAGGCCCAAACGCTAAGGTTTAAGTCAAACAACGAATTTCTGATAGAACATACTTTTAAACAAAAAAAGATTGGGAATTCATTTGTCACAAACTTACCCGTTTGCGTGGGGTTCCTGTGGTAATGTGTCCACAGGGAGTCCAACTTTCAAAAAGCACACTGATTATGTGCGTAACCAGCTGAGCGGGAAAAAATTCTCTAACCAATCACAGTCCGTTGGGATTTTTCATGGCCGGCCCTATGTTGAAGCGTGATTTTCAACCTGAAAACAATTGGAAATTTAATCCAATGTATTTTGAGGCCTAGAAAAGTCCAAAAGTATTAGACAGAGTGAAATTTTATCTTTGTGTTATCTAAAAACCACGCGAGAAATAATTTGTAAAGCAAAGAGTGAGGGCCGGAGATTTTGTCCAACAATGCTTTGCGCAGCTAGTTGTTCGCTCAGATCTGGAAAACTACGTGTGCGTTAACCTTAAATAGCCATCTTGTCACGTGACCTAGTGAACCTGATATCGGAGCAATTGATTAATTAAAACTACTTACGAACAGCGTGTTATTACATAGTATTATAAGTTATCGACTGCTGGCAGTCGGATTACGTGTGGTAATGATAGGCTATTATCGTAAAGATAATTCTTCTTGCACTAGAATTTTGTAGTATCGGAAATTATTGACTTAGAAAAGATGGTTTAATGACAAATGAAAAGCTAGAATCCCAACGCAAGAAATTTCAACTTCCAGAGTTTGCAAAAACCGTTCTTTCACCCTCCCCCAATCGTAGATCTGTAAATATTTTGACCACATTTTTCACTGATGCCGATTGGACTGCTGCATATTATGGCAAATTGTTAAGCTGATATCAGACTTCATTCATCATTTTCAAACATAATAGACTCAAGGTCAAATAAAAGAAAGGTCAGAATATCATCTTGCAGTTAAATGGCTTCGCGTATGCACAGATAGCCTGCAATGCCTCCGAACAAACTGTTTGTTCAACGTGCAGGCTACGCACAGACAACTTTGTACTTTTTCTGCAGGCTACTACGAATTTCTCGCATAGGTTCTGTTCTCATGAGCACCAGTCATGCGGGCCGAAATATCATTGCTTTGAAGCAATGTAGGCTTGTTCTTGCTCCAAAGAGGACGAAGGTAATTTGCATATTCGAGACCACGTGACCAGAGCCATAACTGGTCGTCGTTAAGAACTATATTAGAATCGAATTAAAGCAAAAAATGCGGTAGCAAACTCCTAGAATTTACAGTTACTGAGTTTAGGATAACGCTATTGAGGGAGGCATGCATGTTGAGTATGTGTGCCATGCTGTACGTGCGAGAACCGTATATATATATATATATATATATCATATGTATATGTATCTATATACATACATGTATGATATTTATAGCTCCTCAGCGCGATCAAGTCCCAGACAAGAGGAAGCAAGCCATATCTGATTTCAATCTGAGCGATAGCTCTTGCTTCTAGATTGTTTTTGTTCATTGAGCTAGTATTCAGCAGGAACAGATTTCATTTTGATTGCACAAATCGTGTGGATTTAACTACAACAGTTGTGACTTGAATATTTCTTGATATTCACAGCAGAACCTAATCCAGACGCACAACCCTTGCGAAATGGTAAGTCTTGGTTGTCACATTTGATGGCTAGCTCTGATAACGCACAGGGAACCTTTATGATTGTTTTCCGTGGGATGTTTTGACTGTCTTCACCCAATCAGACTATATTGTGTTTCATAATAACTTTGCAATCTGTGGAATATTTTATATATTCTAACATTTCTGTAGCACAACCTCTCTTCAAACCAAGAACCTTTCTATTCAACATGTATGAAAATCTCAGCTCTATCCTACTTTCGATTCAAACAAAAGGAAAAAAATATTTTGACGTGAAACGTCAAGTTAATGTTGCCATTGGAAAAGCTGTGATACTAAATTTTGACATGATGCGTAATAATGGAGTTCAGAATTGTTTAGGAACTGTCTGCTGTAAGTAAAACGCCGGCTTTCATTCATTGCTTTGCCTTCTGTCAACAAGCAATATAGGATGTCAGAGGTTTTAAAGAGTTAGTTTTCTGTTTTCGGCGTACAAAATCTACGGTTTTTAACCGAATTTGTACATGACTCAATTGTACATAGAACACAAAGAAACAAGAGATGAACTACGATTTTTTTGAAATCTGTACATGTGGTAGTCAACACTGCTACAATTATGGAATTTAAACCGAAAGGTAGGTTTTGGAATATCGTTATAATACTGAAATTCAGTTAGAAATCCATTTTTAAGAACCTAGATTCTTAGCACAATATTCACTCATGGTAAAAGCAGGCTTGTCCCACGCTCGCTGAAGACACTTTACCCATGTGCTTGGCTAGTGTAAAAAAAAATTCTCTCTCTAAATATCGCTTTTAAGAAAGCAATTAACTTTTGTGCCGATATATAATTCTACATCAAGCTAGAAATGCAAGCACAGTTAGCATTTTAAATCTGTGTTTTTGAATTCGAGCAATTGATGTGTACTACACTGACATTGTTTTGTACAATTAGTATTATATTGATAAAGTTTATATTCAGACGCGGTTTAAACTGTTCCTTATCCTGTAAATCCCTTTCTTGGGGTTAATTTAAGTAGTTCGGATCTTAAAGAATATAAAATTTCCAAAAAATTTGTAGACACGTTTCAATAGGAATTAAGAAAAGAGTTGTGATAGAGGTTTTTGTGGTGTTTGCACTCCTGTCTGATGACTGTCTAGTTTTTATGCAAAGACCTTTTGAATTTCGAGATTTGACACCAAGAGATAAATAAAGATGGCGTGATTATAGTAGAAAATCTTTTCAAATTCGCCATAGGGAGCGATCATAACAGGATCACGATATCCAAAAACAATTTCCAATACAGGAATTTTGGATTTTTTTTGTGTTTTTTCTCCTCTAAATGCCATGTTTTACAGCGAAATTTCCCGGAACATTTCTTTAATCGATCCCAGTTATAAGCTAGTCAACTTTATTTGCTTACAAAAACATCACAATGATTCCAATATTTGCACGAAATGACTGTAAATTAGTGCTATTAATTCATTTAAAAACATAAAAAATACAATGAAACATCAGAAGGGTGTGAGAAGAGAATGTCACCTCAAAGGGAATAACTTGAGCTGTAAACAAAATGTTTATTTTGCTAAAGTAATGTGTGACTCACACGAGCTCACTGGATGTGTTAATCTCAAGTCAATTTGACCTCACGTTTTCTATAAATCATGAAATAAAATTAATACTTGTTATTCTTTAAAAATTGAGTCGGGCATTTTCTTAGGGCTGTAAATTAGTGTTTTGATATCTGTCCTGGAGGTATATCGCGTGCTGATAAATTATTTCAATGCAATCCTGTCAGAAAAAAATTCTTATTCGACAAAAAATTGATTTTTGGTAATGATTTTGATTCTTTAGTTGAAATATAAGGAATAGTTGATATCTTTACTTTAGGTATATTTGTTTACTGTCTGACTAAGGTTGAAAAAAACCCCTTCCGACTAGTCGGAGATAAGTCCTTTTTGTCTCCGTTTGAGCAATTAGAAAGTACAAAAGCAAAATAACGAAAACCCGACAAAAGAGAAGTCAGACTGACCATGTAAAGGTCAGGAGAGTCTTCCAAGTGTGATAAGCTTCAACATAGGTAACGAATTAAGGGAGCGTTTGATGAGATGGTCTTGACAAAGCCCTCTAAAGATTGTATTTCAGATAGGAAAAAAAAAAATTAGAGCAAGTTTGAATTTGGAGGCTAGTTTTGAAGGCGTGGTCTATGTGGAACCCAGGCTATACCGATATTACAGTATACCACGCTTTATTTCAACCATAAACCACTTCGAACACAACTCACAAGAAATAAGGTTAGTTATTGTATATAGATGAAAAACTAGACTACACTTGTTACTTCAGGTTATTTGATTACAGACTAAATTATTTAACATGTTATTTTTGGATAGTAAAGTAGAGCAAAAGAAAGCGAAGAGTAGAGTTAGAATCATCATGTTGGCGTGAAGAAGACTCGAGTTATGGTGTGTCTGGAAGCTGTGTCTTAGTTGTTTGATGTTTTAAAACACTTTAAGTGAAGCCGTAATGAGTTTATAGTTTCTAAAAGATAGAAAACCTAATTCTCTAGACCTAAACTAGAACTACGAAACGCTTTTATCACGCAACATCAAAGAAAACTCTTGATCAATCCATTAAGTTTAAGGCTGTTCAGTTAGGAATTCCCAGAGCAGTTAAATTTTAGGTTTGGGGGATATGTATCCGTATTTTCTTTATTTTATCAAAGGTTTAGGTTTCTTTAGAATGATAAATTTATTATCTAAGAAAATGTCTTCGAAATGTAGGTCAATGAGTTGAAACTTTAATTGAAGGTAATAGCTTGCTAGTTGTACAGTAGAATGTTGATATTCAGCTACTCTGTAAGCTTAAATTCTGGCTGTAGACTCAAACTAGCTCTTGAAAGCTCCAAGGCCTTTGCCTTGAAGTTGTTTTCTTCATTTTGAATGAAAGAGTGCTGCTTTGAAGAAACATTTTTCAAATTTTCACCAAAAGTTGACCCTAAACGTGGCAAGCAGTGTTGGAAGATGAAGGCAGCACCACCAAAGGCCAAAGGAAAAGTGCAGTCTTTTTTTAAATATTTTTAATACCAAGTACCCAATTGCTTTAATCTTTTGAAAAGCCCTCAGAATATACCATAGATAGCCTTATTAGCTCAAAGCAGGTCGGCGTACAACAACTACTTACACTAAACTCAAAATCATTAACCAAACAGTGTTACTGAATTGAGTTCAAAGTCTAGACTACTGTTTCTAGATTACTGACTCAAGGAAATTTTCCCTAAACATTCCCCAGAAAGCTTATTTAATCATACCTGCTCAAAACAGATTTGTACAAAGTAAATATTTTCGAACGATTTTTGTATAAAATTCGTTTGATAATGTACAAAAATACACAAAAAATTGAACAATATAGTGAGGGCCAGTTATTGAAACATATTGTATCCAAAGTGTATTTACACTGTGTCAAGAAATTAAGAACGCAATGTGAAAAAAACAGCTTTGGTTTTAAGTATTATTTTAAAATTTAACATTTTTTTGCTGCTTTAAGAAATTACACAAATATTCATCATTGTAAAGACCATGGCTGACAGGAAATTCGAATTCAAGGACTTGAAATCTTGTTCAAAGAAGCCGTTCACCGCAAAGGAATTGCTCAAGTTTACACTTTTACACTACTTGAACTCTTCTAGGTCTACATTTGTAACGGTAGTACCAATCTTTGAGTATTTCTATCGGTAATAATTGTTATAGAACAATACAAGTTTCTAGCTGACAAGACTTCTAATTGTGAAATAGATGAGAGATCTCTACGTTCAAGTCGTTTGCTGTCTCAAACAGTTCGATTTGAAACTATTCCTTTATTCTTTCAAAAACATCTCTATATCTTTTAAAAGAAGAGATTTACGTTTGCGTTAAAATAAGATAAAATGTCTCAAAACATAGAAGAGAAATAGCACTGGAATGAATGCATAAATGCACAAGAAACTCTAGTTTGTGAGCTCTTTTGTAGATATGATATAAAGGCTTTCCTCTGCAAAAGGTCAGACCATTTTAATGTTCTAAAAAGATAATCAATAAAAAAGATTATACAAGCTTTTTTCCAGGAAAAATGATTTCTTTAAATACATGCTTTTCTTTACTATTTGAAACTGCTATAAGTTTATGTTTTCTCTCAGAGTAAACATATCAATAACAGTTAAAATCCAGCACATCTTAATCTCGATTTTTCACATACTCTAAATTCATTTACTTTAAGAAAGCTATATATTTTACAACACCTTTTAAAACTCTAGTATAAAGCTCAGGTATTTTGAGAAATTAGCGATAATCTTAGGCAATATGACGTGGTCTTTTGTCGCTACATTTTGAATGTTTTCAATTCTTATAATGGTTTACTTAAAAACTCTCTTACAAAATCTTCTAAAATTCTTATAAATGATATCTTAAATAAAAATACATCTAAGATTTTATGAACTAAATCTTTGATACTTTTAAATAAATAATTATTTAATACTGAAGTATTTTAAAACAAAAATGTATTAGGCTCGCAAAATATCATACAGACAGCTCAACGTCTGAAAAAAATTCAAATTTTTCATGCTTCAGTCTCTTTCCTTTCTTTTTCATATTTATTTTTCTAAATATTTAGTTCCCTTAGAATGGTTCATCTCTATATTTTAAGTCTAAACAAGTAGTTTTTTACTTATAAATAATTATATAGAGCTATCACTCATTTGCTTTTTAATGAAAGTTGTATGGACTTTGTAAAATGATTTCAAATTGGCTATCATCTAGGAATGGGTTATAACCTACGTTATTATGATTTCTTATATCCTTTAAAGTCAGCAAAAAAGCCTGGACAATTTTCAAATTCAAAGCAGTTTGTCCTGGATAATTGACCTATGTATTTTGACAACTAAACGAATTCATTAATGTTATAAAAATTTATTTTCAATCGCATTATCATATTGCGTTTAGAAAAATATCCCGATTTTGACATAAGCGAAGCGAGGGAAAAAGATAAAATTCAACTTGACAGTAAGGAAAGAAAGAAAGAAAGAAAGAAGGAAAGAAAGAAGGAAAGAAGGAAAGAAAGAAAGAAAGAAGGAAGGAAGGAAGGAAGGAAGGAAAAAGAAAGAAAGAAAGAAAGGAAGAAAGAAAGAAAGAAAGAAAGGGAAGAAAGAAAGAAATCAAGTCTTAAGATCTCAAGAGCAAAACGACTCAGAGAGGGAGGGGTGAGTAAGGGCATCGAATTTATTCCATACAATAGATTAGACCTCTGACGTCAATTAGACAATAAAGGTCACATGACAAAATCTAAAAAAGCCAGACGATGTGTTGCGAGAGCGTCCTTTCCACGAGTTAGTCGACGATTTCAAACGAGTCATCTTTGACTTTAAGCTAGAAACAGCTTTGTCATCTTCAGGTATTTACCTCTAGTTTTTTCTTCCATTTTTTCTAAGATAACCAGACGCAAAAACTTTCTATTTGAACCATAAACAGTGGAACTATTTTCTATAGTCCCTTCGCGGCTAAAACATTAAATACACAGTAAGGGTAGATCTTTCTGTGTTGGCTTCACAAGGGTTCGAATTCAAAAAGTTTATAGATTTTCTGAAGTTTCGTGATTCTCTGTTAATTTGCTTTTCATACAATTCAGCAGGTACCTGATTTGATCTCTTATACTAACTAACTTTACACTGGTCGCGCCTCGCGATCTTGCAAGTTCCTTCTCAGTACAATTCCACAGCAAAAAATCTTAAGCGTTTCCCTAAAAACGACAATTAATTCTTCATCTTGATATAGAACCCTCAGGGTAATACCATTTGGTTAGAAAGAAAGTCTTTATAATCTTTCTAAGACGAGAAAACTATGACCTGAATTTTGAAACTCTTTCCCTAGAACTAAGAGAATATAGCCAACTACAATTAAACGACCTTAATTAAGTCAACTTCAGATCATGCTAAAATAATCTACATACTTTGAAATTTGTCTTTGAATACAATCTTTGCTGGTGCTTTTTCCGAGCTGCGTTTTCTATCACTTTACCAGAGATTAGAAGATTTTGAAGACTGAAATGTTGGTCTTTCCACATGCTGCGACTGTTTCAAAATTATTTTGAGTCTGTATTGACAGAAAAGATCAAAACTTTACTTAAAACTTAACAACAATTTTCTTTCAGAAAAGTAAAGAAAAAGCCTTTAGAGGGATAATCTTTTTCACCACAGATTCAAGCTCTTATGGCATGGTGACCTAGAACTGCCCAAGGAAGACGCCCGCTTCGTGTTCGTAGCTTGTGAGCCTCGTGCCACGGTGTAGTTTGTTGACCCGTAGATCCGAACTTGTGGTGGTAGAACTCCCCAAGTTTTGGTCTACGGAACCACAAATTAGCACACTCACTATCTGCACCATCCAAGAATTATATCGCATTTGGACTGGCTACAGGAAGGCAGTGGATCGACTTAGTTACATGTGCTATCTAAGAGGCCCTACGTCTTACCACAATCTTAGGATATTGAGCGAGTATATTTCGCTTTTTTGCATTTTTCTTATGTTTAAACATTTTGACTTCAAAATTAGTGTTATTAATTCTATTAATGAATTGCTTGAGATAGTTTTTTGCGACGAAATTCGTGTTTAATATCAGTAAGTGAAAGAAAATTGGCTGACTGTTTGGTGACTCCCAAAAAACGCAGGGTCCAAGAGGCACTATCTGGGCCACATGCAAGCTTAATAAAAAGACCTTTGAAAAATATACTGTATATAGATATTTGAATCAATATGTAGTTGAAATTTTCTTAATAAATGATGATGAGATGTTAGAATAACCGTGCTTAGTATCTTTTTTTCTTTATATGAGAGGTCATGCTTCTGAAGCAGGACTGTGCAATCAGCACTTGAAATCTTGTCAAGAAACTTTACCAAATGCACGAATTTCCATTAGATTACTTCAAACTTACATTACTCGATTCCCAGAATAATATTTACAAGGTTTAAAGGGAAATTTTATTAAATTTCAAGCATTTTAGAATTCTCAATATCACCTAGCTTGTATTTACACAGTCAACGAGCAAGTGCATGGAATGTTCGTTTGTTAGGTATAATTCAAGGAAAAGATCTTATGATTTTAGTGTTAATCCTGTGGGAGTTTTTATCCTACTTTTTGTAGAAAAGTTCTTGTGCTCCCAGTAAAAGCAATGATAAATACAATAAAGTTTGAGAAGACTGACTCACTGCAAATCTCTCAACTTAAAATATTTTGTGGACAACTCTTGGACAGCTTTACAAAAATCCACTACAACTGGCGGAAAACAAATTAAAAGACCTTTCATTCAGTGTTGTATATTTTTGTCTAAAAGTTGAAGAACTGGTTAACTCATCCCAAGATTAAATCCAGTTCAATCTTTTAGACCCTTACAAACTAGTGCCAACGAGTTTGAAGAACGTAGAAGAAAATAGCACTGAACTTGAAGAAGAAACTTCACTGACGAAAATTGCTGGATTCATATCATCTCAAACAAGCTATCATTGTGTGTCTTTTAAGGTTTAATATGCACAAGTGATATCCTCACATGAGATTTTAAAAGAAAAAGTTAAATTAAAATTTAAGTTTTCATATTGAACTTCATATTGAACAATGTATAGTCTTAAGAATGGCTTGTCATTTTATGTTGTCATTATTTCAGAATCTTCTCCTTTTCCAAACCATTTCCACGTTTTCTACCTCTTAGATGATTGGAAAGAACGGCTTTCAACTCGAAGGCTAAAATCTGCAGACATCTTAAAAGAAAACTATACAGAATATAAACAGTTAAATGGTTTAAATAAAAAACTACTTTGAAGCCTAGCTATGTTTTTCGTATAGAAGTCTGCTTGTATGATGAAAAATCGAGGTACGTAATACTGTGATGTTGTTTCATTTCTAAAAAGCCTGCACAGTTCAATGTGACGAACACTTCAGTTATACACGCTAACAGCTAAACTCAAAATAAGCTGTTCTGTGAGCTCACTTTTCTTTAAAGTTATGGGTGAAAGAGTTGAAGACTTTGACCTGAAATAAAAAGTGTTCGTTTGTATAAGACAAGTTACTACATCGAAGAGCTCCCAGTACAAGCATCTTTCTCTAACATGGAACAATGTTTTGCCGAGCAGTTTTCATCATTTTTGTTCTTTTATTAAAAGACACAGGGCAATGAGCAACTACTTAGTGTTTTGGGGCACAACAGCCATATATATTGACATAAATACTTATCTCAGATCGATTCGTTTCACAAATATGGCGGAGTCTGGCCGAAGATGATGAGCTGCCCGAGTGGAGTGGTTTTACTGAGAAAGACTGAATTACTAAATCGTGTTTGAATACTAAAGTAATAATTCAAACAAGTCTTTGAAATTTGAAAAACTTGCTAGTATTTCAGCTTGACAACTGGTTTGTGCAGCTTTTGCAAGACACCAGTTTGTGTGATGACAGAAGCAATTGGGCATATGAAGAAATTAAACTAGGTTTTTACTTTGGAAGGTGTGGTTTGTATTTTCACAAAAAGATTCAAGGTTATAAAAATTTCATAAATAGAATAAGAAAGTTATTTTTTTAAACCTCCATTCATTATTTAGGATATTTCTCTAGCTAAACTGGGAGAAAATATTGAGTTAGAAATGACTGAGCAAGCATTTGTCCAGAGCCGGCCGCCAGCACGAAAGGACTAGCTATCTGCTTTGTGCATTTGTGCTCGCGTAGTCTGGCTTCCAGGCCTTGAAAACTGAGGTTAGAACTCGGAAATAACGCGTTTTCGTTTGCTGTAGTCCATAATGATACTATATACTCTATGAAACCGGTTAATTAGAAACATTTTAGTTGCCCTCTATCGAGACTAAGAGATTATATATAGCTAACAAACTTAATTTTTAATTGGCTCCAGTCCAGTATCATGCAGCGCATGGTTGAGACATTGTTTCGAAAATCACATATATCTTCCTTAATTTTTTTCTTCATATGAAATCCAGTTTATACTCGTACTTTTAGTGCAAAAATCCCAATTGAAAGTGAATCAAATCATTAATTTTCAAAACCAAACACGAAAATTCTTAGCGCGCTAGGATTCAGCAAAAGCTGGATATTCAAACCAGATTGTAAATAACTAATTTCCTGGAAAATTGTAACATATCAATTCAATTTAATTCTCGTTTTGGCTACAATTTAAAGCTGTGTCTGGAATATTTGCAAAGAGATCGCATGTACTCATGGTGGTATGATCAAGCTCTCATGCAAGCTCTCATGGATTGTGACTAGTCTGAACGCCCTTGGCAATTTAATCCAGACATGACTTAATATCTTATCGGCTTACTTGACTAGAGAAAAAAAACATGCTGTTTGTGGCTTAACCCAATTAAAAGAAATACTGAATTAATATTGTTGTCCTCACTTATGTAGTTTGCCACTCTGCAGAGAGGTTTGCAGATAATCAGTTTTTGCCGGGGGCCAGTGAAAATACGATGCCTGGCTTAAGAGAGAAAATATCAGAATTCCCATGTAGTAAAAAAATATGGAAATGACTCAGACGAAAACAGATCAATGCAGAGTTATTCGGTCCCTTTTTCTAAGATAATTTGTCTGTTAAATGAAAGTAGAATCGATTTGGAAGAACGCTGTTAGCACATGCAAAACTGGATGACCAACCGAGTCGGCCGCTTAGCTTCGACCTTCTCTAAGCAATGACTCACTCTTTCACCATCTTGCCATGCTTCATTTTCTGTGAAATAAGGCGCCTCTGGAAAACCGCGTTCAATTCTAAGCTTATTTTACCGTCGGTTTCGAACTAAGAACCTTCTTCCAAGGAAAATTTAGCAAGGCTGGTAAAGCTCTCACTGTCAATGAGTCTTCAATCAATCAAATCTTAACCAGTTCATAATTTCCAGTCCGCTAAACTAAACATACTCCAAGGTATTGTTGTCTGGATTTTAAGATAGAATGAAAGGGTCTTTGACAAGTGATATATTTCGACGTAAAGACAGCAAATGCTATTGTGTAATATAATCTAGTCATTTTAGCGGGAGGATCGTATGCTGTCTTCACACCTTTAGTCATTTCTTTTGGCCAAGAAGGCAGATGGAAATTCATTTTATTTCTTAAATTTGCTGAATATCCCTTATTAGTAAGCCGCTTGCAGCTTTACTATTATCCTTAAAGATAACTTATTAGAACACGTGCATTTAGAAACCTGACTTCCGGTTCCAAGTTTCCCGCGCTTTTTTGTTTGGCGCGCACGCTCAAAAAACGCGCGCCAAAGTGAAGCGAGGAAGTGGAGCGCGCAACTTCCGGTTTGTGTTTTCGAATCAATCAATCACTGAATCAAACATGAAAAATAATATGGAATAAATAGAGTATATTTTTAAAAGAAAAGAGGTATTGAGATAAGTTTTCCAATATTCAAATCTCGTTGTTAACAGTCTACAGTCAAGCATTCTAAAGTATTAGAAATCTCAGAATATTTTTTAGACCTTGTTCTATTTAAAGCCCGAGTTATTTTATATTTATCGACCCTGTTGACTTGCCTATTCTTAAGCAAGCCCTTTCTGTTATATTACATATGACAGGTCATGCAAGAATATTTCCATTGATTGATTTTAAAGATGAAAGAAAGGCTATTACCAGCTGGTCGCCATCCAAATCGCTCTGTGAACTAGAAAAACTTATGTTCTAGTCCAAGTCTGTTGTTTTCTAATTCAGAAAATCCAGCAAAATAGCGGTCAGTAGTAATAATAAGTATAAATGAAAAATTTCTGCAGATCTGTTAACCCGATAACACTTTAAAATTACGATTAAGTTACAAATTAATAGCTGGTTTCGCCTATTTGATTGAACATAAAATCATATGAAACATTCTAAAAAGTACTTACCAAAACAGTACGTAAACTGCCTGTTTCTGCGATGCAACTCTGCGATGCTCCATTTGTGACCTCTCGTGTGATGATTATTCTAGGAGTGTGCTGACTTGAGTCAATTTGCATTTATATTTGTTACATACATGGTGAAAGCATGCATGCTCCCACAATATTTTAGTGATTTCTTCATCACCATGGATCTCGTGAGATATGGGCGTGACTTCGTGCGGGGAAATAGGAAAAAATTCCGCAGTATCAACACGTTACAGCATGTTTTTTTCCCAAGAGAATGAAAATTTGTTCTTCCACGCGTGAACTCGTTCTGAAGTGTTTGAACTCGTATTGTTTTAACCAACATGGCCGCCGCGTTATTTAAGCCCATAGACCTTTTTCAACGAATTTTAACGGGCTATCCAAAACAGGAGTTCTATGATGAGAATCATCATACATTTCTTTGAAAATCTTCAATAAGAGTTCATAAAATTGATTAATCTTCTTACTTTTAAATTCAAACTTCGCTTCTTAATTTTACTGATTTTTGACACGAAAAAATGCAAGGAATTCCAGCTTTTGTTGACGTCTGGATAACAGAAGATTTTATGCGCAACCACGTATTTTTCCGTATCTCAACTGTATTGCTGAATCCTTGCGGATTTGGCGCGAAAGTTCACACGAAAATGCGCGCGCTCGCTGTGGTTGTTTTATACACCCCACTGTTTTCAAATTTCTTTCGGAAATGCAAAACACTCCCCAATAAAGTTAGGCTGAGACACTTTTTATATCCCAAATGAGGGAATCGTTTATTTCATCTCATCAAACTTATCTCATAAAGGTAAACTTGGTTATAGTTCTTCTTCCTTCGAGAAAACTTTAATAAATAACTTTGCTTGCTTGCTTGCTAGTGCAAATTTATCTTTTTTTCCTTAATTTTGTAATATATATATATAATATATTTTGTTGAATAGCTGTCAAACATATCCTGGTGTTGCAAATTGATTTCTATTTAAAAAAAGTTTTCAGATAAGAATTACGTTTGGATTTTGAATTCATTTTGGGAACAAGAAAAGACAAGTTAGAATATAATATCAAAACAAGAGAGATTGAGCTCATTCTCTCTTGATCAAAATCGCAAGTAAATATGACAAGACGGGTTATCATGATTTAAAAACATCATGGGATATTCGAGGCCAAAATGGAGTCATTTTATGTGAACTAATCTATGCCACACCAGAATATGTTTGATTGTTTGATTAAACCAAACTAATTCATAAATTATGACTGAAGTGCTTCATGGCAATAGCGAAATATAGTCCCAATTAACTGTGAATTAAAAGCTTTCTGGTCAACTTTATGTTTCATGACATTTGTCAATAAACATAGAGTTTAAAAAGGTTAGAAAGAAAAAGGACAGACAGACGATTAAGCATACATGAAGAGCTAGACAAACAGAAAGCAATGCGACAAAAAAGAAACCGCAATTCTGCACAAATAAAACATCAAAATATCAGCAATAATTCTTTCACTCTTATGCCACAAAGCAACATCAATAAAAGCAAATAATCAGCAAATGAATTTCTTGAATTATTTCAAATGCGAGCTCACTGAAAAGCAAAGTCACACCACGCATACCGAAGCGCACGGGCTACCTGTGGTCAAATCTGGGAATTTCAGGATCACGCGACGAACCACAGGGATCCCATTTTTGGTATTTTGCTGTAAGCGGTAAAATTTTGCTAAATCAAAATATTCATATCTTAAGTCTGTATTCCTTCGTTCTTTCATTTCTTGATGTAACTGAAAAATACACCCAGAAAATACTACGAAAACAACGATTTTTCTTAGGCTAAAAACTTATCCGTTAGTTTCTATCAAATCCAACGCGCAGGCACCGAGTTTGGGCGTATTTTTCAGGCTTCTTATCTAAATCTATTAATTTTAACTAGATTTTAGCAGAAAACTGAAAACTAATTAAACAAAATGGCTGGGTCTAATCTACAGGGTTTAAAACTTATAAAAATAAATGGAATGAATTTATGCAGCACAAAATATCGTTAAAAATGTCAAAAATGAAGAGCAGAGAAACGAAATACAGATGTTTTCTTTTTAAACGGTAAATTTACACCTGTATCTCTGAGACTTTTTTTCGATTTTATTGCGATATCGTGACCATTAAATGTGAACTTTTTTCAACTATACTTAAAGTGTCCCTAACGCCCCTACGACATATTTTGAAAATCCATTGTCCATTACGTTTCTGATAATTTTGTTCCTTTTTATTGGTTGTGTACCCACATGTTTCCGAATAATAAGGATTAAAGATCTAGAACTGTAAATGAGATGACGTGAACGGGATGATTAATTATAAATACAAAAACAGGCTAAAGTAAATTACAGATGATATTTCATGTTCAAATCCATGTTTATCCTCAGTTGGCCAAATGACTTTATAGGATTTTAACTTTTAACTTTTTTTTCAAACAACGCTTTCTGTAGATTAGAGATTACTTTCTAGAAAAAAAAAACAGATGACGTCACACATTTACATATCAAGATCTTCAAACCCTTACAATTCAAAAAGGGTCATCCATTACCAGCAAAATGAAATTGTCTTACACAAACTTTAAGAATGGGTTTCCAAAATATGGTCATAGGCATTAGGGC
Organism: Stichodactyla mertensii; assembly: GCA_011800005.2. NCBI lineage: Eukaryota > Metazoa > Cnidaria > Anthozoa > Actiniaria > Stichodactylidae > Stichodactyla > Stichodactyla mertensii. The sequence goes on along the minus strand of JAAAQI020167337.1, from coordinate 7,478 downwards.
CGGCCTTTTAAATCGTTTAGTTTGTATGCGATAAATCCGTTAAAAATATCCCTTCACCAAGCTGTCGTACTGATATGGCCACGAATTACAAGTGTCTTCAGATATACGATTTAAATCGTGGTGCGATAAGTCGGATACGACTAAGTTAGGCCGATAGTCGTAAGCAAATAAAAAAATTAAAATTTGGAGACATCGTTTGCTGCATAAATTTGAAACTTAAAAAAATCGTGTAGCACCCTTATAAACCAACTAAAATCAAAGAAATTAATAACTACATTATGAATTTTAATTTTCTACAAGTTAAATTAAATAATTTTGATTTAATCGTGTATCAATTATTTATCGATTTTGGATGAATGGACAAATACTACGCTCTACGCTTAACAGGAACAAGCCAGCTTTTCCTGTTTATCCGGTTTTACGGGATAAAAACGGTGTACGTCTGGTTTAGAAAACAGGTAAAACAGGAATACTTGTAACCACAGGGGGCCCACTTTATATATTGATGTATTTCTACATTTTAAAATATTCTACTTTTTTTTTTTTTTACTTAATTTTCCGGTTTCTCATGCTAATTAATTATCACACTATCTCGGTACAGAAAATAAATAAAATTATTGATTAAATTTTTCGTTTTTACTTTTATCTAAAGTGGGCTCCCTGTGTTTTCGACTGTTTGTTCTTGAGAATACACAAACACACACACAGAAATGCTACTTACATTTACAAATAAAAACTGTATTTTAAGTAGTTTAATATATGTACATGGCCTAAAAACTGGCAAAGATATTTTGCGAGTCGGAAACTTGCGTTACCTCGGCTACACTCAAATGGCTTTCGCCGCAAGCCAATCAAAAAGTACGACCAGCCTCATCGGCCAGTCACAATGCTTGGATATGAAACGAGACAACGAGGGTTTCCTACTCAACAAAAATCTGTTTAAAGTGAACGCGACTACAATGTGACTGGAATGAGCACCCCCCTGATCTATTTATATAAATATTCCAAGATTATATTGAGTTGAATATACAAAAGGCGTGAGAATTTATAAGAAGCAATGGGTTGCATACAAAAGGGGTAAGTAAAGTTTGGCAGGCGTATGTGGATAAACAGGCGTAAAACCTTACTTATTACTATTATTATTATCATCACCATGGAAATGACAGCTAATTATTTTGAAGTCTACAAGAAATTTTTAAATAAGCTTTAAGTTGACTTATTCCTTTTGAAAATGGCATCTTTATCCCCTCGGCCTCGCTATGGCGCAACGGTCTAGTCACGTGGCAAAAACACTGGCCAGGTTATGTACCATCAAGACGAGGCTAGGTGGATTTGTAGTTGGACGTCATTTCGACTAACTTAATCTAGATCAAGTTTTTAGAATTATCGACACATTTTAAACTTCCGGTTACATTTTATTAATAGTCTATAGAGCTTTTAAGTTGTGATGTATTTCCGGGTCCAATTGTTGACAACTTCCGCTGCAATTAAACCAAAAAATATCATCCATAACTTGTGTACCACCTAAAACGAACAGAACTTTGTACAACAATTCCTGCTATGAAGAAAAAAAGCAAGAAAAATCTTAACTAATCTGATTTTTATCAGTTTTAGACCTGGAATCGCTTTTTAATAGGATCGACTGAAGTCACACTTAAAAGCTCTATAGACAGCTGAAAGAGTTTTTGGCAACAAACAAGACTTACCGTGAAATCATCATAACGGTATGCAAGTTTGATTCAGATAAAGGTGATGACCCGAGACGTTAGCGGCCATATTGGATTGCACACTAACTAACAAAAATAACCGTGGAAAAAACCTTTTGCTGAAATACAAAAGCCTTTCCAACTTCTCTTCCAAGGATTTCGTTGAAAGCGCAAGGTGATCCACCAGCTTTTATTGTAAATCATCTTTGCCTGAATATGCTTTTTCCATTTCAACATGGCTGCCACGTGGCTGGCCTCACTATTCAAAAAACAGATCTTTAATCAAAGACGACTGACTACTAGGATCAAATCATGAAGTGGTTGCAAAATCTATTAGGTACGAGGAAAAATCTAGTTGCGTTATTAATTGACGTCGAAAAATACAAAAGTCGCCACTACAATTCAGTCCTTACATAGAAAAATGTATCTTCATGCGAAGCAATGTTACTACGTATAATTATTATAATTATTCAATAAAGGTTTTAATACTACAAGCTGTAATTTTAGTAAGTTTTGAATTGAAAAACTGTGGGAAAAAAGAGAAGCTTACGCTAAAAAGGAGAAAAATATAACTGAAAAAATGTGAAGATTTCTTGTAGCAAGGAAAGAAAAAAACACTTTGCTAAGCAAAACTTCTGGAAAACGCTTTTCAAAACAAGCGGATTAGATCGCATATCACGCTGGTAATTCTTTTAAAATTAAAGGCAATATTAGAAAACCAAAATATGATAGAAACGAGAGTTGCTTCCTCTAATTCTCGAGTATAATTTATCAAAAAATGTTTTAGCGGGAAAATGCCATTAAAAATCAAATGAAACTTTTTGAAAATATTTGAATTTCAACTTAAATTTTAACAAAATCTCTAGCAAGGGCGTAGCAAGTCTGATTATATATTTTCTAAGCTTAAAAACAAAATAAACAATCTTTATTCGATTTCCTTGTCGAATTGACTTCAAAACTATCTTGAATTGAGAAAACTAATGTAAAGTCAATAAATCGCTCTTATAAACCTTTACTTTTATTACCAAATAAGTAAATGAAATTTATGACCAAATAAGGAAAAGAAATTTATGACCAAATAAGGAAAAGAAATTTATGACCAAATAAGGAAAAGAAATTTATGACCAAATAAGGAAAAGA
>JAAAQI020167226.1:0-19865 GCA_011800005.2 Stichodactyla mertensii | reverse complement strand
GACTAATAAGTGCTCTTCCTGTACCTAGCGGCAGCTTGAAACTATAATTGTGTTTAGTGCAACAATGAATAGTTTTAGCATCAACGGGTAAGGACTAATAAGTGCTCTTCCTGTACCTAGCGGCAGCTTGAAACTATAATTGTGTTTAGTGCAACAATGAATAGTTTTAACATTCAAAAACACTGTTGCCGTACGTAATGATCATGTGCTTTTTAACAGTTCGCGTATGATTGTGGAAAACTTACGATCACGGTACAGTGAATGTAAGTATGCCGCATATGGAATAGGCAGATATCGTGCTCTCTGATTGGCTGAAGGATTGTCGATGGTCCAAATCCGTACGCTGTGCCTCGCACCTTTGCTTTTCAAATTCAAATCGAATCATGACTACTTTATACTTTGAAAGACGATTCAGGTGGAATATAATGAAAAATTGTATTATGAGAAAGTAAAGTATTATAGTGCAAGCGTACACTGAACAAACATATCTATGTTTTTAGTTCCAATGTTTGCAAGTATCCCGCTTCAAAAACATCAAGCATCAAATTGACTCAAGAAATCACGTACAGAAAATCTTCCACTGGTGTGTGTATAGATTTGCACGAATGGTATGGAATATATTGGAAAAGCTTTCGTCTCTGCATGAAGTACAGGCAAGTTTTTTTCAACTCATGTAGATAATTTAATTCGTTCCACCCCCTATTTTCTGCAATGGATTCACTTTATTGAGAAACTCAGATCAAATAGGTCTTCCTTAATACAATGGTTTTAAGTCGGTGTTTAAGTAGACAAATGAATACACTTGCTGCACTTTGACAACTCCAAACTCGACTCAAATTCTTTGTTTTAAGGTTAATATAATTTTGTGACTACCTGGTCTTGTCAGAAAAATTTGCATGATGGTGACATCCACAAACATCTGCGACTCCACCCACAAACACAAAGGAATGTGTTACTAGTTAGACTAGATGTAAAGATGGGAAACAGAAAATATGAGCTCAAAATCGAATATAACTGCGAAAAGGATAAAGAAAAGTGGACGAAATTATTCTTAGATGAGTCTTCTATGAGAGGAACAGATTTTGGAAATTTGTATGGAAAATCAAAGAGAATTGACACTTTTCCCATCAATGGTTAAATATTTAGACAGTATTTAGAAACACATTCCTTTGTGCTTGTGGGCAGAGTCGCAGACGTTTGTGGATGGCACTATCATGAAATTTTTCCGACGAAACCATGATATGTTTCTTAATGTCAGGTTTTCTTTTCCTTTCATTTTTCTTTCCTCTTGTTTTCATTGGTATTAGAAATGTGACAAAGCTTGTTGAAAAAGTGGTTTCACGTAAGCTCCATGGATATTCCCTTCGCTGTTGTCATCGATGGAAAAAGATAAACGACAGCGACACAGAATGCTTAAAACGTAAGTCTTGATCAGAGAATACAAATCAAAGTGAACATTTTATCATGTACATTGAAATGTGGCGTTTTTTTGCTTTTGACTTATAAAGCCATCTGCGTTCATGGATGCAAACATGGCAAGTGTGTTGCTGGAGACACATGTGACTGCGATCCTGGCTGGCGAGGCTTCACATGCAGTCAAGGTAAGATTGCTGAACATAATTTTATCTCAATCTAAGGCTAATTTCCAATTTGACCGGTGAGTTAGCCGTGCGCACTTGTTTCAGGGTTTGGTAAAAAAAAAAAAAACGTGCGTTTGACGCTTGTTTTTGAAGGGCGCGGTTCAAACGAAAACCCCTGAACACTGCGTAAATTAGTTTTCTGTGATTTCCCGCCATAAAGTAATGATTATTATCGATGTTATTTGTTGATATTTTTAGACATCAATGAATGCAACGAGAAAAATGGCGGCTGTCAGCAGGTGTTTCGTAACACCGCAGGCTCACACGTGTGCCTTTGTAGAAGAAGATATACGCCTGACGCTAACAACATCGCAAAATGTTTAGGTAAACGACACTTTTTTACAACACATTTGGATCTCTCAAGGCTAATAACTATATTATTGTTTATACAGATATAAATGAATGCCAAGCACCAAAACCTCGTTGTCTCTGCTCTGATCCACAATGCAATGTAACTTGTGTGAATACTCTGGGTAACTTCAAATGCGTTTGTCCAAAAGCTACTGAATCTCTTCAGCTAGGTAGAGTTATGTCTATAGAAAGAGGTGAGAAAGTTTGGTTGAAAATACCAAAGACAGCATCAACAGTAAGTTTCGATTTCAATCCAACAATCCATGTGATGGGATTAAAAAAGGTTGTCAGTGGTGAGATAAAACAAAACACATTTTCTTTCAATACAACGGGCTTGCTTTATGGAAAACACGAAGCTTCTTTGAATTGTAGGGCTAAAACAGACGTCCACGACTGGTCTTTGCTTCAGTAAGAGAGAAATTATACAAGAATTCTCGTCTACCACAACAGCTTCAGAGAAAAATTAACAGCCATATTCAAGACTTAGCGCAGAAAGCAATCAAACGAATAGAAAATGCGGAGAACGTTGCCTTGGAAGCTATAAACGAAAATTTGATAGTTTCAATGAAACTTTACCTGAAAGGATAAAGGCCTTGGAAATGTTGCAGGACGAAACGATACGTCTGAAAAACACCTTAAAAAAGGCAAAAAAATACTTATTTGGAGGAATCAAAGCCTCATGCAGCTTGTAAACTTAAGCAATGTGAATGGGAATGTTCAAGAACTCTGTTCCTACGAAAGTGAAAAACTCAAAATAAACGAAACCCAGGTCAGTTACGAAGAAAAGTTGGTACCAATCGAATTGGAAAGACTAGTAACTAAAACTGAAATAGCATATTACTCCAAGCCAACTTACAAGCTTGTTGCCACTGGTAATTGTGGAACACGGAACTACGAACAAATAACTGCTGCAATTGGAGGCGCTTTAGGAACAAAATTTCACCGTATTCACATTGTCTAATTGGCTTCAAGCCGGGAAATCTAAATTTAGACCACTGGCTTGAACCCGCTCAAGACTGTAGTCTGTGCAGTCCCAGCACTATCGTCGTGTACAGCGTCCTCAGAGTCTAAATAGCAAAAAAGAGGGAGACCAACCAAGCGAAATCACTTCGTGGCGTACTGGTTAGGTTTAGGGTTAGTGGTTGGGATAGCGTATAAAGGGTTTGCTGGTTCGATACTTGTCAGAACCACTTGTGTGTTTTTTTTTGTTTTTGTTTTTGTTTGTTTATTTATTGAGTGAGTACAACCAAAATTCAAGACTGGACAGACTACAGTCTTGAGCGGGTTCAAGCCGCGGTCTAAATTTAGATTTCCCGGCTTGAAGCCAATTAGACAATGTGACACGGCTGCAAAATTTATACCTATACCCGTAGTTGGCACTATTGTAGGATCTGTTTATGGTTGGATGGTTGGAAAATTTCTTTCCGGGTTAGCAGATGCTGTATTTGGATGTGATGAGACTTATGAGATGGTTCGTGGGCCAGATGCCTATATTTCGTACCGAAAGGTATGGACTGAACGTGAAAAATATACAGTGTACGAAACAAGGTTTGTCCCCTCCAAACCCACCGTAGTAGTAAAAGAAACAAACAGCTTCAAAGCTCCACGCCGGACTTGCAAAACTGATACCTGTATAAAGGTTATGAATGCAGGATGCATAAAACAAAACCATGAATGCTATAACTTGAAGATGCTTTACAGATTGAATAGTCCCAAATCGCAGTATGAAATACAAAAGGCCAAGGACTTTCAGAAATTGAATGCTCTTGCTAATAAAATGAATATAGCAAGCATTAACTTTTATAAAGTAAAAGCCAAACGCGATGGAATGTTAGAAGAAATCAAGTTAGCAAAAGCACAGTTGAAACATTTAGAATTGGCTAGAAATAGAACTGAAGCGGCGATAACTGATGTCAAAGCCTTCCCAAGTACCAAACTTGGACTCAGGCTGTCAAGACTGCTACAGAAAACAGACAATGAAAAGATAGTTTACGTGTCAGATTTCGCGTTTGATTTTACTTTCATGGAACCACCACCCAAGAAAGAACTACCATTGAGCATAACAGTCAGGACTGTAGATGGAAAGGAAAAGGACTTATCTGTTTTGTTTGATTTTGAAAAGGAAGAGATTTCGCTGCACAAAATAGTTAAGAACGTCATAAAAGATTTATACCAAGAGGAAAGAATTGCCAGAAGGAAAAGATCCATTCCGGACGAAGTGTTTGACAAAGTCAACAAAAGTGTAAGCCAAGAAGACGGGCTTAAGTTGTTGAAAGATCTCGATCTCTGCCTTGAAGCTAAGAAAGCAAATGAATTCTTCAAGGAGATCGTAAAGTCTCTTGAAGATCTCATTCATAACAAAGAACAAGTTGAACTTTCCAACAGGAAAGGCGTAGAGAAACTTACGTCTGTGTACAAAAATTTTGAAAACATTTCGGAAAACGATACTCGTAACGGAAATAACACTGCGATTTCTCAAGAGATAGCAAGTTCCTATCTAGATCACCTAAGCTCAATCATTCAAGATAAGCAGAACTTAACAAGTCAGTCATGGAACGAGACTTTGGTAAGTTGGAGAGCATTCCTTGAAGTGTTGACAAAAGAGCAATCTTTTCCAAACTGCGCTGGTGCTCAAGACTGTATCAGCGATTTAGGTGAAGATTTGGGTGAACTTTATTTTTACGAAAGCGATTTAACACGAGCGAATGACATAAAAATGGTTCTGTCTAACGTGACGGTACGTCTCCTCGACTTGATCTCCCAAAACTATACAGTTGAAGAATTTCAGTACAAGATAGGGGATCTCTATAACCTCTTAAACCACACAGAAGATACAAACGTTCTTTGTGGAAGAAAACCAGAAATAACTTTTTCCTCAGATGTACAAGAACCTGTTCTCGAGAACAATAGCTTTACTCTGTACTGCAATGCTACCAGCGATACCGAAGTGACTTACCAATGGATTCATAATAATGAATCAGTTATCCAATCAGAAAATGGTTCGTTGACCATAGAAAGGGCTAACACAAGTCACGCAGGTTCCTACAAGTGTAAGGCAATCAATAGAAAGGGATTTGCCGTATCCAACGTGACCATTATTACCATAAATAGTAAACCAAGGATAACGGAGCATCCAAATGACACTCGTGCGTTTACTGATGGCAAAGGACTGTTATTGATCTGCAATGCAACAGGGAATCCCGCGCCTCACACTGAATGGTTCTTCATTTCTCAACATCCAAACAGTTCAACAATCAAAATCTATAATGATAATGGATCGTTCTTGTATTATGATCAACCAACAAAGAATGACTCTGGTTATTACTTCTGTATTGCCAGTAACAAACACGGGCAAGCTGAGAGCAGGAAAGCAAGGGTTTGGATCTTAGACACGTCTCCAGGTGAACCAAGACTTGGAGCAAGGATTAATGTCACCAAAACGTGTAAAAGTGGGCGAGATCTCTATGGTTGTGGGGGAGTGGATGCAAGAAGGGATCTGAACCAAATAAAGGAAGCACTTAGAGTGTCGCTTAATAATACTGCTTCTAAGACTACAGACATCAGGTTAGTTTCATATGGGTTGCACAATGCTACTGTCAGCTTCTTGTACATCAGCAACAAACCATCAAAGAATGACACCAATGAACACGTTTCGGATTCAGTTATCGAGACATTTGCGGAAAAACGCAGGACCTTGGTAAATGGTCTGCGAACCTTGCACCAGCAAATAAAGAATGATTCCACAATAGTGTCGCGTTCTGATGAAGAAATCGTTGGTGATGCAGACAGTGTAACGGCTTGGGTTATGCTACCCGGGTGCCCTGGAGGGCAAAAACCTCATTCCAATGGATACATGTGCTGTAAGTGCAGATGTTTCTTTTTTTTTTTAACGTAACGGGTGTGTGTGTGTGTGTGTGTGTGTGTGTGTGTGTGTGTGTGTGTTGTAAAAGTTAGCGTTCTAACAATGTCTTTTTGTGTCCACAGACAACTGCCCACCTGGAACATATGGTAATGCAGATGGCCAGTGTATTCCTTGCCCCATCAAAACCTACCAGTATGAACAAGGCCAAACTAGATGCATACCTTGTTCATATGGGGACACCACCAAAAAAACAGGAGCCTTGACCCCTGATGAATGCTTTGACATGCGTAAGTTTATTGAATCTGAATAAAACCAAGCAACCGCAGAAAAACATGAATCTTATTAGATATTAATTTTATAAACTACCTCGCAGGTCCATCTCCTCCAAGAAATCTCCAAACAACCGCAAAGGGCTCAACAAGGCTTCTGGTAAATTGGCTGGAACCAAAAGAAAACAGCAAGTCCATTTTGAGTTATATGATTAGGGTAAGTTGTTAAAGTAAACTAGCACTTATGGCCTCGAAAGACAAGGAAATTAAGAACATCAGTACTTCTTTTTTTCAATCATTTTTTTTTTCTCGAATTGCCCCTAGATTAGATTTTTCAGATCCGAAACCGATTTCTACCCAACCCACAATAAAAAAGAAAAGGAAGGAAGGAAGGAAGGAAGGAAGGGAGGAAGGGAGGGAGGGAGGGAGGGAGGGAGGGAGGGAGGGAGGACAAAGAGAAAAGGCATCTATTTCTTATGTAACGCCATTTATCCATATTATTCTTTTTCACTACCAACTGACAGTACAAAGATGTCGCCAAGTCTAGATTTAAGACCGTACGAGTACCAAAAACCCAGACTACCAAGTCCTTAACAGGCCTAAAGAAATTCACAAATTACGACATTGTTGTATATGCAGTTAACCGCTATGGAATGAGGAAGTCACAAATTATCGCAAAGACGGGAGAAGATGGTAAGTTGTTATACTTGAGCCATACGTATGTTAGACTGACCGTTGAAAGAACCATCAATATTACGGCGAAGCCTAGAGATTATGTAATATTCTGCCAGACAAGAAGATAAAACTTAATCCCCTTTTATCCATTCTTCAAGCTATTGACCCAGTTGGATAAACAGGCAGCCATTACGTTTTGGATGCATTTCGTATCCATTTCGTCTTGCACTACAAAATTTGGGTCTCCAGCGTCCTCGACCACTTTGCTGCCATGGCAGAAATCAAAAACCCACCCTGCTAGCAGAGGGATTTTTTGCCCTCAGTTTTGTCGCTCAACCTTACGAAGGTAAAGAAGAATGGCTTCTGCTCGCAGGGCACTGGAAGTGATTTACGTTTCTTGCCTTCATTGAGCTGAATGAATCTCAGTATCTTTCTGCAATACAGGGACAAAAACATCTCGGCCTTTCCTACTTTCGATGAAGTTGTTTTATTTTACAAATGGGCTTTTCATTCAGCTGGTAAAAGTAAATATTCTACCAAATGAGATCAATTATGAAACCATAATTCTATTGCAGTGCCTGATGCAGCACCAGGTATAGTCCAGTGTGTGCCTGTCAGTTATAACAGCATAAAGATTGTGTGGAACCCTATACCTGTAGACCAACGCAATGGCATCATCCGAGGCTACAACATCTACTACAGAGCTAGGGATGTCATGGAATACAAATGGAATGTCTATACCATACCCGCAGGCAATCTGACCAGTACCATCGTTCCTGGACTGAAGTCGTATACCGAGTACTGTGTGAAGATATCAGCTTTTACCACTAGAGGCGAATATCCTGATTGGAAAAGACAGCCTTGTAAAAAGCTGAAAAGTATGTGGCCATGAATTCATGTTCCTAACATCTTCAGAAAGTCACTCACTGCAAAATGGGGGCCTGGGGGCGGTTGTATGACGGAAAAGGATATATGTGGGATACACTTTCCTGACAATTATTGACCCTGTGCAAAAAGCCATGAATGAGGAATACTTCTTTCTGCTCATCAGCTGAAGTCATAACAAACAGCCTTCAAAAGAGCATGAGAACATCAATAAATACACCAAATTTCTGGGTCTGAGCTCAAAAACCTGGGAAGTTACAACGATTTGAATTAAGAAGGATTTGTATGTGAAACACAGCCAAGGCCTTTCCAGCGTCGTTTTGATGTTTTTGGCACATATTAAATGCCATTAATTCTGCAAGGATTTACCATTATTCTTTGAAACTGTGCACATTTACTAATTCGCTGGTGCTCTTTCATGTGAAGACAAAATATTTTCTCAATTCATTGAGCTCAGTGATTTATGCAAATTAGTGGTGGCTTTATTGCATAGGGTCTATAACCCGCTCTAGTCCCTGAAAGAACTTGCGTTTTGCTTTAGTTTTTGAAGTTGAATTTTTTATTACCTTTAAAGGAGCGCTGTCAAATCTCCAGACGAATAGACTTTATTCGCTTAGGCGTATTTGTTTTCCCATTAGAGGTCACGTGTCATTCCCTGGGGACTTTTTCTTTTGTTTAATAGTAACGCTTGAGAAGATACATTAATTCTTCAAGAACTAAGGAGTAATTTCCTATTAATATCACATCTGCAAAAAATACGAGCTTCTCTAGTCCTTTTGCGTTGCGTGACATGAGCCAGGACATTGCAAAGGTCCCGGAAGAGTGTAATTTTGCATAGTATTAAGAAAAATACACAGTTCAACAACCAATCAGAATCGAGGATTTTTGTAGGTGTGATATTAATATAGATAAACCTCAAACAAAGAATCGTATTCCCAAGAGGTCTGTGTTGGGAAAACATTACGCCCAAGCGAATGAGGTCTATTCTTGAACTTGTTTTTGATTTGATTCTCTAATTTTCACACGCAGCTCCTTCTTGTCCGGTAGAAGTATCAGGGCGAGCATTAAGCCCGAAAGAAATCCTCCTGAAATTCCGAAAGCCAGGATGGTCAAGTGCATCCAACTCATTTGTGATACACTATGGTAAACAAAAAGATCGCTTGTCTATCACCACAGCATGCCACTCGTCCTCGTGCGTCATCAGCAAACTCCAGGAAGATACAGTGTACTTCTTCAAGGTGCTGGAAGAAATTGTGCAAGCTGGGGAATCTGCAGCTATTCTCCAAATTAGGACCAAAAAAAAAGGTTCGTTATCATTCACGTTCATACAGTAGAGTGCATGCCACATATCCGTGAAAAAGTCAACTAACAAAATTGTACAAATTAGTGCAAAGTTTTGTATAGACAGCACAAACACTAAAAGTATGCAACATAAAAAGTACTGAATATTAGTGCGAAATTATGCTAATTCTATTGTTATCTATTGTTTAATTAGTGCTATTTAGTGCTAAAAAGTGCAAACTCTTTTTACTGAACTCACTAATTTGTGTAAATGTGTGCAATTTCTTACAAAGTTTTTCACGGATACATGGGATGCACTCTACTTATTTATCAATCCTCTATTCTAGGTACTTCTAGGAACTGTGGAGCAATAAGAATTTCTTCACATTCATTTCTAAAACACCTAAATAGTGCCTGCTGAAGATCTTCGCTGAATAGTAAAGGCATTTTTAGGTATTTAAGGAATGAATATGAAGAAATTCTTATTGCTCCACAGTTCCTTTTGGTCGTGCAATCGCCAATCACCAATCGCCACTCGCCGTTCGCCTCGTCAACCTTTTTTGAAACAGCTGTATATAGAATCACTGTTATAAAGAATCACATTATGAGTTAGCGCAGGCGGGCCAGAGAATCCGAGAACCTTGGCTGCATAATGTAAAAAAGGCCAACCAATCGTCTTGAAGCTTCAAACCTTACTACGTTTTTTGTTTCTTAGGTTCCTAAATTGGTGTTCACGTCAAGATACCAATGTGATTTCAATATCTGGAACGAACTCAGTGACATGATGGGCAAGTAAAAGCGATAAATGTTTGATTAATTATCCATGGTACTAACATATCAATTATACAACCTATCTTCCGATTAATCTTTTTAGCTCGATAACAGAAATATGTCATCGAGAATTTCAGGTATAAAAAAAATCCATGTAATAGAACGAAAACAGTGTAGTATATTTGCTTGATCGTTGAAATCATTGACATATGTTCTATTGAGAAAAATTCGGCGAAAGAATAAATGTAATAAAGCCAAGTGCATTGCCTTTGACGTAATGACTGGAACTATAAAGAAGTTATAACACAGGTAACTGTGTAATACGGCTGCCCAATTGTCTGGCATAAATTGTTCATTACACCACAATGAGATCGCCACAAAATCTTTTTTACCGAAAAAATCTGATTCTTACAATGACTGTGGGCGTGTGCGCTCGGACGTAGTATGGCCGGATATTCTATCCCAAAAACGGGTCCAAAAAGCCCAAAGTTCTGTGAATTTCGGAAAGCCGTCGTATCATAATCGTTGATAATACTGTGTGAAGTGGGCGATCGCAAAGTCCTGGGATTGAGGAGAGCCGTCAGATGTCTTTATGATGGTATTTATTTTATACTGTTTCAGGGTGGCTGCTGTTGCAAAAAATTTAAGCGACGTATGTCCCCACAACTGACTGTGTTCGTAAACATACACGACGACGTGAATATATTACAAAATTTATGTAGCGCAAACTTAAAATGCCACAGATAAAGTTATTTTGACAGCGAATATTCTAAAGGAGAAAGGTTACATTACGATATAATTTATAGACAATTAAATAATTTTGAGACAAAATTCAGAAAAAAATAAAAAAATAAAATCTAGCAACAAATAGTTACATTTTCTAACTTCACTGGAATCTCTATTCTGCAGACAAACACAAATGATTGGCTGTGCTGAACTCTACGCGTATTTTTAAAGCGAATTTCTTATGAGTGGGAAACGACGGCAAATAGACCTTTCCCGAATTCGCTTGGATGATCACGAAACAATGGTTTCAAGTCGAGGTTGGCCTTGATAAGCAAAAAATCAAGTTCAGTCTCGACTTGAAACCATTGTTTCGTTATTATCCAAGCGAATTGGGGAAAGGTCTTTTTAGTAGCTGTACGGTAACTGTACCGTACTTTAACGTAAACAATGGGAAGCCATTTCAAGTTGCGGTGTACCTTACCCTGCACGTGCTGTATGTCAGTACTATACGTTTCCCTCTCATGTAAAAATCGCTCTAATTTACAAAGTAACCTGCCTTACTACGTACGACGATGGTGACGGCATCTCACAAGGACAGCTCTTTTTTGACACATGCTTTGAACCCTTCCCAGCCAGCTTTCTCAGCTACCGGAGCCTAAAAGTTAATGAGAAATTTAACCGTGTGTCGTCCATAGTAACATTTTCACGTTGTTTGTGTAAGGAACTGCGCAACAATTATGAGAAAGGGGTTCTAAAATGCGTACAATATGGCTTAAATTTAACTTATTCCCCCCTGTACAAACTAAAATAAATTCTTAACCCTCTTACAGCTGTAAAAAAAAAAAAAAAAAAAAAGCTTAAGAACCCTTCCATTTAGAGTGACTTTACGCAAGGTCCATAAAACATATCAGATACAAAACACTGTATTTTTCCATTGGTACAACTTTATTGCTAAATGACTTTAAATATTTGATATCAATCTCCTTTCCTCCCTTAAATAATCTAGCTGCTGCCCCCTCTCCTGGTATAACATTTCACACTCTCCCCCTCCCCCCGCACCGATTTTAGAACCCCCTCTTAATACTTATTGCACAGTCCCTTATGTCGTACTTACTCTAAAGCCGCGCTTCTGTCTGTTTTTCATTAACTCAATAAATTCGTGATAACTTAACTTCCCATCTCCTAAAAACATTGGAAAAGAATACAAATAAAAATACAATAAAAAAAGCAAATGCTTTTTTTGTGCTCATTTGCATTTTGATATTTCAAATGTCTATTTCTCTGGATAGAGAAATCCACATCCAAAAAAACTAAAATCATCCTAATCATGAGTGATTTTCAAAATAATTTTTTTCCCTTGATATACACTTTAAGGAAACTTGAAAACTATTTTCACAAACGCAATGTGTAGATAACAAACGAAAATCTTTCAAAACAGCTTTACAGTCCTTCACATCACGGAAAGCCGTCACCGCCATCACTCTTCTCTCAAGGCTGAAGCCGACTGATGACGTCACGCTTGAAACGATAATATATTATAAATTGCAATGCATTGTGGGATACTACTGTATCCCCCTCTGGGGGCCGACTAACCTCTCCCTTTAGCCTTCGGTCAAGCTCCCTTAAATGGTTAAGTCATGTCATACTCCACTTCAGCATGACATATGAAGGATATGGATACTCATTCAGTACGTTTGCATGATTACGTCATTTGACTACCACTACCAGAATGCTTTGGAAACTTTTATAAGATGTGCTATTAAGGACTTTTAAGGAAAATATATGTCTCTTACTATAATATAGTGAAATATATCAGAAATTCTGTAACAGGAACTCTTTACCTTTTATATTGACGATTAGTTTCTTGAATGATCAATGATTTGTTTAGATTCCTTAAACTTTGCAACAGCGGCAATAGATATAGAGCATGCGTAGGAGATTGTTACGTGACACCCTGTCGCCCATCCTCTAAGTTTGATTGATATTCATAATGTTGACAGCTGTCTTTTGTTTATGGGAACCCTCTATCGTATTCCTGCAAAGCCTGCTGCGAAAGTTATTACGCAAATTTTCCGTCTTGTGACACCGACGACTACGACGGAGAGGCATTTTTAGACTGATCTATCAACGGTAGCCCAGTTATGAGTATTTATGCTTGAATCTTAGTTTTCTATCTCCTTGGAAAAATAAAGTTTTCGTTTTCCTTAGGAAAAATATAGACACTGGGAACGAGTTAGCACGCGCTCTGGTCATTGTGCTTTCATTATGACGTCATAATTAACTCGCGCTCTTCTTCATTGGAAAAGTCTTCTTCATTAGCGAGACAGCGTTGAACTACGTAGCGATAAAAATTGGGGAAATAAATTTCTAAGAAGAAGTAAATTCATGGATTTTTTATCTCTACATGGGCTGCGTTAATAGCAAACCAACAGTTGAGAATACAGAAACGGTACACCATTTGTTGAAATTCTCAAGTGCGAAAATCAGTGAAGTTTCATAGGTGCGCCGAAAAGAAATTTGCGCAACATGATTTTCCATGATCATCATGCATGATCAAAATCAGATTCTCCTTCAAGAAAATCTAAACCGCTTTGATCTTTCCTTATTTCAGATTTCGATTAGACAACTTGAAAAGGAACTTTCAAATTTAACAGAAACATCGATCAGAGACTACTTAAAACCAAAAAGAAAGAATGCACTCCTATTTACAATGTTTCAATGCAGCAATACTCATCATGTACAAAACTATATAAAAAGGATTTGTATGATTGCTTTAGGGAACTTCTGTTCGAAAAAGTCGCAAAAGTCTCAGAGCGCTGCACCCTCTTCCTGTACACCCGCTGCTGACGATGAGGAGAAAAATCTGAACAAAAAAAATAAATAAATAAAAACAGAGCAAAAACTCAGTCAAGTACAGTGTGAGGATCCCACTCTGAAAACTAAACACATGATGAATACCAACAAATACCTTTATCTGCGCCTGTGTGCTCAGCAAAGGCTGACGTCAGTATTTGTAAAAAGAATGGTATTGTCATTAAATGTCAATCAAATGCTGTCTTGGAGGTGAAACCCAGCAACCAGGGAGTAGAATTAAGGTAAATAAACTAGTGCTTTATCGAGCATTCTGTTAACGAATTGAACTGCCATTCTCTTAGTCTATCTTTTGTTATATACGAAGGACATTTACCGCTTAACAACTGAACTTTGTCTTCCGCGGAAAAAAACGCAGATTCAGGTAATAATTTTGTCTTCTTTTCGGAATCCATAGTTTTTACTCAATGATGTCATGTAAAGTTTGAAAACCCCAGACCCGAACGACTTGTTTTGATGCTACGTTCATCGGGATACCGCTGGTTTATCGGAATGGCGTGCTCATCTACGATAAGAACTACTGAACTGCATGGAATACTGACTAATAGAGTGACGGCAATTAACACGTGAAACAGTGATTAGTCTAATAGGGGTTAGTAAACACTAATTCCATTGTTTTCTTTTGTGTCTATTTGTCTATTCAACTTGAACTATTACTTTCGAATTCTGTTGCACAGGATAAGTGCCGTCACTCTAATATCGATAAATAATTGTTCATTGTTCTACATAACTTTGTATTCAGAGAAAGCAGCCAATTGACAGTCAGTGATGTTGTAACCTCGAGGTGTTGCACACTCTTTTGTGAGCTCAAATACGTATTGAGCTCACAAGAGGGTGTGCAACACCTCGAGGGGGACTGGATAAGTGTGCTGGAGAGTTTCCATCCTCACTCCAACTATCATCCTGATAGAGATTACACGTTCATCAGACAGATTACTGAAGGATCTTTTGGTCAGGTCTATTTAGCAAGACACAATAAGCACCAGGTACGACCCTGATAATACAGCTAATAACACAAAAATCTATGCATGTTATTATGAATACTAAAAGGAATATGAGCCGGCAAGGGAGCTGGAAAATTCTAGAGAAACGCTACGGTGAATGTGTAGCCATACCGTACTAGTATCGTACTTTACCATATCCGTAACTACTCGTTGTGATTGGATGATTCACAAGAAATAGACCATTAGCCAATTCCATACGGTGAGGACTGTCACGAGTCCCCTGAAGAAAAAGGATATCGAGCTTTGCAAAATCCCGAAGTTTGGTGTTAATTGGTTCAATATTGAACGTTTTACCGCCGTTCTAATATGATATAATTTACAATGAAATGTATGGTTGTAGGGACATTTGTTCGGTATTTGTCCCTATAACCATACATTTCTTTGTAAATTCTACCATATTAGAACGGCTGTAAAACGTTCAATATCGAACCAATTAACACCAAACTTCGGGACTTTGCAAAGCTCGATATGCTCTTTCTTTCTTGGTGAGTCTTGTGTTGACATTATCAAAATTTAGGGGACTCGTCCCAGTCCTCACGGTATGGAATTGGCTAATTGACTGCAAGTGGATCATTTCAGGGGTAGTGTGTGTAGCCCCTGCACCCTTTCCCTGGATTTGCTCCTTTACTGCCCTACTTATAACACATCCTAAGAGGTTTTCTTATAATAACTAGTAACTATGAACATCTTACAGGTTGCGCAGTTTGGTAAGATCTTCGAACATCCCATAGAGAGAAGATGCGTTCAGCTTGTTATTACTCAGGTACCTAAAACGTCAACCATTAAGATATCTATATATTAAATAAACAACTTTTCAAAAAACGTTGTCATAGCAACAAGCGGGACTGAAAGCAAACGTCAAGTAATAGTAATAGTAATAATAATGGAATTAATTTAGCAGTAGCATTTCCACAACACTCCTGGTGACTTTTAATCCACTGATTTCCAATTGGAATTTAGAAATATTGATTTTTGCGCAGGGAGGAAAACCGGAGAACCCGGACAAAAACCCTCGAAGCACAGGAAAGAACCAACAAACAACTCTACTCACATGTGATAGCGAGTCCGACTATCGAACCCGAGACCACAGCGGTGAGAGGCGAGTGCTCTCACCGCTACGCCACCCGTGCTTCAAGTAGTATTAGCTGAGCTTTCTGACTTTATAAATTAGCACACACATCATGGTTTTTGAAATAGGTAAGCAAGTTCTCCATATATATGCAACCAAGCGTTTTGAAGACCTTGAGAGATTGGGTTATATAGTATTTGGGTGTTATTTCAAATTCTCTCTCATCCTCTTTCTCTGCAACCCCTTTCCTCTGTCACTGCCTGTTCGTCTGTGTGTATCTCTATGTGTCTCTCAGTCTTTCCTTGCGGCCGCTTTTTCTTTCTCCCCTCTCTCCCGGTGTCTGTCTCTCGTAAATCCCTTCCATCTCAGGGCAAAAAAGAATACTTTAATGAATGTTTATCTTACTCCAGAAGGAAAAGCAAATAAAAATATGGATATATTATATAAAGAGCTTTAATATCTTACAGGTTTGTTATAGTTTTTGGAAGATAAAACTTGCTCGATATTTTGTTGTCCTCGATATACCTAAAATCGAATGGAAAGTAATAAGAGATCGTTATTTTTTCTTTTTCATTTGGTCTGGAAAAACTTTGCACTCGAACTAAATGGGTAGTCCGACTGCCTTGGGATACTTACACAGAAAAGAGATGGTCAAAGGATGTAAAATAGTTTACAGGCACAGCTCTGACGGCTCCCTTGACAATGGTTCTGCAATTGAAGCAAACTCAATCTCCTTTCTTTTCTTTTTTTTTCTTTTTTTTTTTTTCTTTTTTTTTATTTTATTAATTAATGAAATTTGGATTAGTGACTAGTCGATAGGAAAACATGTAAAGATGCAGAAAGATCCTGGGGCCGGTTTCATCATAGTTTATAGAGGGGAGATGGTTAGGAAACCTATTGTTCTATGTTAGACAAAATCGTCCGTAATTTTAACAGTCACGTGACATTGACCGTGCACATCAGATTCAAAATGGCGGAGTGTTCATATATAGCGTTACGATAAGTTTCGTGTCATTTCTTTATGTCTTGTTTTTAGGTCTTGTTTTTAACTTGTCATACTTTAAAACATCTCGAGTCGGTACAATAACAAAAAAATATTTTGTTCAAAATATCATTGAACAATTTACCGTGAAGTGATATCGTATCACTTCACTGGAGCCTGATATGACTTTTGTTCGTGGCTTTATGCTTTATCATATGGATATCGAACCTAGATGTGTAATGAAGACTTTGTCAGTGGCTGAAACAATACGTTCCACTGGGTGACTTCGCATTCAAACACTTGAGATCGAGTTCAGCCGGGCATGAATAAATTCTGATAAATATAGGTTCTTACTAGTCTTCTAAGTATGTGATACGACTGTGTATTTTTATAAGTCATGTAGTATTTTGTCCATATCACGCGTGTTCTTTAAATGATTATGTAATAAAAGTTTTGATTTTCACATACGGGAAGAAACATGAATTGGCAATGTGCAAAACTTCTATCTCGGATAGCTTTGTACAACGGCATCCAAGGTATCCCGGTCCCAGTGTGAACAGAAGGTGTTCGGATCAACACAAACACCTATCCGATACAAAGTGTATCACTTTCGAAACCGGAACGGAGCAACATCGATGTTTTCGAAACAGGAATTGAGCCGATAAAAGCGTTTTTTATGTAAACAGAAAGTACATCCGGTATAGTTTTTGAGCCAACGATTGTTATGATCTGTTAGCTTCCTCTTATCCAAGTTTAACAAACTAATGTAGCAGTGAGCTATGCGTATAACAGGTTGTAGTAACATCTTGACGTGTATGCTATTAGTAATGTTCAACAACCGACTTACACGTATATAGTCTTGTCTGGTAGTTTCTTTGGCATGGCATCAAGTCCAACACACTTGATGTTAACGTATGGTCCACTCCACACACAGGAGCAGTTTCCAACCGTCGGTCGAGGACAAAATCGAGGGTCAGTCTTATCACCAATCGGGGGTAGTATTTCCTTTACCTCAAGCAATTCCAGAAAGGATGCTTGCGATAGAAGAAAAATTATGATGTACTGATTTGAGGTCATCTTCAGTGAAAATCGCTGAAAATTTCAAATAAATGACAAAACCTAATAGTAGTTTTGATTACGAAAATTACAACGAATCTTGTGCAAGTGTCATTGATGTACAGCTATTTCGAAAAAGGTTGGTGAAGATTTTGTTGCATCTTGCATCTTCTGCATGCACTATGGATTATATGTAAATATTGTTATCAGTACATACAGAAGAAAATATGCGGGCTCCATATACCGGAGAGTTACGCTGGAGGGTTATCGGGTTTATTGAAGGTTTCCACAAGAGGAAACGAAATAGTGCATTTCAGCCTTGGTATGCAAGATGCAAGATGCAGCAAAACCTTCACCAACCTTTTTTGAAATAGCTGTATACAGCGATTTGCAAAAATTCTGCACAGCTCAAATATATCAATATGTAGATATTTCGGGTGCATTATGGATAATTTGGGTTGACATTAAATATTTTTGGAAATATATTTATATTAATGTGCCAACTAAGTGTTACTTGTTATTTAGTTTAACTTTCCAGCGAAAAGAATCAACAATTTAACAGAATTACTCACACTGATGATGACGTGAGTTCACGTCGAAACATGTTTGCGAAAATTAAAAGCGTCGTATTCTTCTTGAAAATTACTCAACTGAATTAAAAAATTATGATTCAGTTGAACAAGTTTTTGAATTCATTGGGGAAGGTGAACCTGCTTTTAACTACTTTAGCTTTCACTAGGACTCACGGATGCCGTGGTCGAAAACTCAATTGGAGTTAGGTGGGTAAGCCTTACCTCTTGCACTTTTCTACTGCCTGTATGTCAATCGATATATTTTAACAGGCACTTTGAAAGTGTCTGTTGGCAATACGATGTCACGTAATCGAATGATCACTTTTAGTTTCGCTATGTGATTAGGGAGCGGCCTTATGGACCTACCCAAGTATATCGGAATAATAGAGTAGTCAATAACGCGTAATTGAAGGAATGAGGATTTATTCTGCAGGAAACGCATCTCACTGCGAGGAGGAATTAGTGAGAATATAAAAACAGTCTTGATATTTTCTGTGACATCAACAAAATCATTAAGAGGCAACACTTTTGACAAAGGTAGGGTATCCATAGCAGTGAGGAAGTGGTCCTGTGTCTAGGAAACTTCAAGTCCGGTTTATAACAAGTATAGTTTGTTATGCGGAGTTGCCAAGAGGGGTTTTAAACAAAGTGAATTATATTTTTTATATAGCTATTTCTAAATTACTAATTCGTTATTGAAAATGTTTTGGCGAACAAGTGCAGGGAATGCCGAGTTCTAGTTTATCATGGAGAGAAAAGATATTGGAGAGCTATTACGATGTTTACACCTAGTCACAGCCAAAAGCAACAAGCGACAAATCGGGACCAAAAGCAAACTTTTAGTGTCGTATTAGACGAGTTTTCGGGCACACATTTGCACGTGCAGCCTGCCATATATTGTAAAAATGACCATGTCTCAGAATGGATGAACTACTGGAAAAATCACCCGAAAAATTACCCGGTCTTGGCTTGTTGCTTTCGACACACGTTTTTGAAATAAGTGTATATCCAAAGTTATCCAGTGCTTTAATACTGAGATAGCTAGTAAAATTAGAGCTCATTTGTTCCGTTTGAAGACTGAGTGCAATGAATGCTTTTTACCGAAACAAAATGTTTGTCTGTACTTTGTTCGGACTTCTGCTTTTAAGAACACTTTATTTCGAAAGCGGAAAACGATAATATCTTAACATACTTCGTTGATGCCCAACGATCAAAGATCTACATATTCCTGTGTTTCGCGAGATATTTTTCAGATTCTTATTTTAAGCCTTTAGTTTCGCGCAGAATTTGATCCCTTACATATTCAGGAAGTCTCTGTTTTTGTATATCTGTAGACCATTTGGGGGGGGGGGGGGGGGGGAGGGGGGGTTGGGGGTTTCACTAGGTGTTGGAACGTGGATGGGGGGGGAAACTTAAGGCCCATAGTGCCTCGGGGGCGTATCAGAATTTTGAGATGTTCAACAATACAAGGTGTAAGTTTCATATGAAAAAAAACACCTTGAAAATGTGAAAAATATTTAACTTCCACATAGAGTTACGGGAACTCCACTCGTAAATACCGTTGCATAAACAACACTTAAGTGGTCACTTAAGAGAATCGTAAGATTCGATAGTTAAGTGTATCACTTAAGGTAGTTCCGGACCCTTGCTACTGCGCATCCCCCGCGCGCATCTGCGCGCGCGCACTTTTATTGAAGAATATTGGTTTTAACGTGGGAAGTCTGGGCACTAGTGTGCCAATGATCGTAAAGCGTAGAAACTCTAGTTTTAGCGGAGAAAAATAACATTTTATCGACCAAACTGTCGAAAAAGATTTATAAAAAACTATTGTGCACCGTCCAAAGTAGGTGC
>JAAAQI020167115.1:11479-24084 GCA_011800005.2 Stichodactyla mertensii | reverse complement strand
TGAATTCTCAGCTCTAAAGTGAATTCTTCAGCCACTAAATGAAAATGTCAGCCCTTAAGTGAACCATGTCAGCCAGGCCTATAGTCTACATGTTTAAGCATCACATGTATTGTCTTTTTTGTCATGTATCTTTTACAGCAAGACAATTTTGACCATAATGATTATTATATATATATATCAAGGCACATTACAAATTAACTACACTGCATTCACATACTAGTATGCAGCAACATAATTTGCTCATAAAAATATTGTCTTTGAGATTGAAATTCACAGATATTACAGTAGTTACAAGTCCATAGTTACAATTTTGCTGCTTGTAATTATTTTGAGAATGTGAAAAATGTTTATGATAACATTAAACAAAACAGCTAGAGATCAGGCGGTTCAACTTACATTTATGATTACAAGTTGTCCCTAATGATGAGGGGAGTATCATTATTCATTATTATTCATTAAAAAATATTTAGGACTATATATAAAGCCATTTTAAAAATTTTGAATAATGAATACATTGTTTGCATTCTCAAAGTTATTTTTGCTTCCTTTTGTCCTGGATGTCTAAAACACACAGATAAAACTTAAAAGAATATTGTTTGACTTTGTCTGGCAATCCATTTACAACCAATGCTCATGTGCACTCCAAAATATACAAGAACAGCAATTCATTTTAGGCTTGGAATACATTATTCAGTATGCAGTATTCAGTATTCAACTTTTTTCGAAACAGCTGGTACGAAAGTTTATGGTAATATGTTTCAGAAATACTCATTAGAAAGTTTATTGAATTAGTTTGTAAATAAATGGTGAAGCATCTCTAGATTAAAGCCAAGAAATTGTATAGTTTTATTAGCATTGATATTGCAACTGATGGTATGAATACCACTGTGACCTCTTGTCTTTGAAATATTATATACATATCAAATTTTATTTATCATTTGGTGACAGAAACGAAATTTCTATCCTTTATAAGAGGATTTTGTTTTGGTGACACAGAACTTTGTTTAGGAAAAGTCTAGACTAGTAAAGTGCTTGGAACATTCTTCTTTGTGATAATGTTTTTTAAATAAGACAATAAAAGCCAAGTTTCTGATGTAATATTAACTGCAATGCTGTCATGCTTTTTTGGTACTCCATTTTCTTTGTCTGTAAACCTGATTTCATAAGGAAATAACTCTTACTTCACATTAAGCATTATAAAAATGCTTTTATGAGAAATAAATGTTATTAACTGGCTGGGAGGTCCCTACAGAGAAAACCTTTGGCTGAGGTCTTGAATGTTCAGATTGGGGCTGTGGGCCAAGGTCCAAAGTCAAAGTTTTTCTGAGAATTAATCAATCAAAGTGCACATTTTCCTCAGTTTCCAGGCTGAAAAAGTAAATAAATAATATGGTATACTCAGATAGAGACCATGCTATATCACATGTTTTTAACCAATCAGAGTTTGAGTATGCATCATGTCTTAGTTATTTTAGTTTCTCGTATCAGGAGAATTGAGATTTTCACGTGACATCACAGGGTTGAGAAATTTGTGTTATCAGAAAAAGGAGTTGCCTGCCAACTTGTGTTTCTTTGTAAAATTTCAGTTTTTGAAAACTTATATCTTCCATAGTCAACTTGTAATCAGTCCACAAAATTCTGCAGTGTTGCTATCTGTATGACAAATTTGACAGTAACCACATTTCTCCCAAGCATGACGTCACATGAAAAACCTCATAATAGTTGAAAATACAAATAAGAACTGGCTCAATTAAATTATATATTAATATTTTTTGGTTTCAGGAGAAGGTTATGAACAAAATGGACTTCCTCCAGAAGTACAGTTAAGAAAAAAGAACCTCTTTTCAAACATAGCACACGTCAACAAATCAGCGACATACAACAGGTTGGCTATTGGCACCCCTCAAGATTTCCGTCGGGTGTCTGCAATAGTAGATGTTGACATATTACCTGAAACACACAGACGGGTACGGCTTCTCAAACACAATTCAGACAAACCCCTTGGTTTTTACATTCGAGATGGAACGAGTGTCCGGGTGACCCCTAATGGACTTGAACGGGTGCCTGGGATTTTTATATCAAGGCTCGTCCCGGGTGGTCTAGCAGAGAGTACAGGGTTGTTGGCCGTCAATGACGAGGTGTTGGAAGTCAATGGAATCGACGTATCAGGAAAGACTTTAGACCAAGTTACAGATATGATGATTGCGAACAGTCACAACTTGATTATAACTGTAAAACCTGTGAACCAGTTGAACAACCCTAAAGCAGGAAATGCACTCGATCGTTTAAATGCAAAATCAAGAAGTTTGACAAACTTGAATTCAATTCCCATGAATCCTTCAGCTGGATCACCAACTATTGCTCATGCGTATTCAAATGCACTGATGGATGATGATATTCCAGACAGTGATGAAGATGAAAATCCAACTGTCGACGAATCAGGAGTACTTTCGATATAATTAATTTGGTGCTGTACTGTCAACCCAAGAACATGGGAATTGAAACATACATTGTTCAACCATTTGTTTTGCCACCATTAATGAAAAAAATTGGATCGCCTGCGATGTTATTATGTTTTATACATTCTTATTAATTGCTGGAGTAATCAGTTGCTAATTCATGGTAAATTCAGCAGAAAAAAAGAAGACAAGTCAGTGTGGATCATCATTTGTTTTTGTACATAATGATTCAGGTGTGTGTACTGTATGTTCACACCACAGATAGCAGAAATCTGTAATTGCAGCCGTAGGAAATCATTGCTGAAGAATCAGTCATTCATTCATAGATCTTCAGTACATGCATCAAGAGATTCATGCTTCAACTGTGGGCATACACAAGGGATAAAAAAGTGAGACCAAGCACCTTTAAAAATATTATATAAGAATTTGATTTATCTTTTCTAGTACTTATTTCCTTAAATATCCACATTCACACACATCATTATGGCACTTGGTGCAAGTACAGGGCTCTGATGTACATATAGAAGGCTCTCATGTACACATAGAAGGTTCATTAATTATGTATGCAATCATGTACATATACGTGGTTATTAATATGTATGTCGTTCTATAAATATCATCTCATGGCTTAATGGTTCAGTTTAGGGTAAATAAATAATGCATACGATGCTG
Source organism: Stichodactyla mertensii (assembly GCA_011800005.2). Taxonomy (NCBI): domain Eukaryota; kingdom Metazoa; phylum Cnidaria; class Anthozoa; order Actiniaria; family Stichodactylidae; genus Stichodactyla; species Stichodactyla mertensii. The sequence goes on along the minus strand of JAAAQI020167115.1, from coordinate 20,953 downwards.
GAATTGAATTTTCACGATGTTTCTCAAAAGTCTTAATTTCATTTCTAATTGAAAATGGTTTAGGATCTTTGAAAATTTTCTAAGTTTTTCTCAGCATTATCTGTACATGAGAGCCTTTTATGTGTACATCCATATATATATATATGGAAGTCGTACAACAAATCTGTCTCCTTGGTGCTTATTTTCGTATTCCTTGAGCACTTGCCCAAAGTAGAAGGGTGAAATGTTGTTTATACCAGCTACGTGTAGAAGTAAGATGGACTTCAAAACATGTGGCTTCTTCAAGGAGTTACAAAACCTATTAATAAGTATTAGTATTATGTTTTGTTTATAATATGATTATATAATTTCTAATATTTTGGGCTAATAGTGTGGAGAGAATACTGAATACCAGAGTCTCTACTCAAAAAACCATATAACAATGGGATTTTTCCCTCAAGAAATAACAAAATATACATGCAATTTTTAATTGTTTTTTTAGATGCCAAAAGACTATAGTTTAGAGTGTGAAAGTTCAGTGTTGCAACTAATGGCATTTGGTGTAATGTTTTCCTATTTGAGACTTTGTGTCATTCCCATTCCCTTAAGAATAGGGTTCTTTGTTTGATGTTCATTAAGTTAATCTTTGCAAGCGTTACCAAGAAATAAAAGAAAAGAAAACCCAAAAGAATGACACACATGGTCTGAAAAGGATAAAACATGCACCATGCCTAGTGTGTTATTATCACAGGAAAGGGGTGTAGAAATTTCAGTCAAAAGGAAATATGATTTTTGCTATGATAATTACCAATCAATTAATAGATAGTCCACTTGCAGCAATTCGCAAAGCAGTTTCGACTCAGATGGTTGAACTGCTTTAGGCCCATGAAAACACATGCAACATTGTTGGCCAACAACATCCAACATTGTTGGGCCCAACATGTTGGGAATGTTTGAACACCATGTTGCGTGTTGTTGGGACTCGTTGGATGTCGTTAGGTGAAGTTTGAATTGTGTCAAACTTCAGAGCCAACAAGTCCCAACATTTCTTTTGCTTTGTGGTCATCGAAGCATAGCCCAAATATGTTGCATTTGTTTGGACAGGATGTTGGGCGTTATGTCCAACAATGTTGGACTCGCACATAAAATAAGCATCGTATCCATGGAAATTTCACACAAACGAGTGTATTACCCAACATTGTTGGGACTTGTTGGGTCCGTTTGAACACAAACACAAGCACCAACAGTGAACCAACAACTGCCAACAGTGTTGGATCCAACAATGCTGGATGTTGTTGGGCTCGTTTGCACGGGCCTAAGGATTTTTTGGGCAATCCATAGATTTTGATAACTAAGGAAGGAGGACTTGGTTTGTACATTTTATTTTTGCGTTTCCTTCCTATGCATAATAATAACTTGACCATATACAAAAACTGAATTCACAGTTCCAAAATAATACAAAATAGTTTGATTCTGCCTTCTTCATTGTAAAAAAACACAAATGTTTCATACGTTTATGTATCTACACATAATGTCCCTGCAAAAAGTACAAAAAAAGGCAGTTTTAAAGCACATAAATCCAATAAGCAAAACTCTGACAGTTCATTGCCATTAAAACTTTTTAAATAGTGACTTTATTATATAACTCCCATTACTGCACATGTTCTGTCAAGAGATTTCAATAAAAAAGTTATTTCTAGATAATCATGACTTCACTTGGTTATTTTTATGCATGCTCAAAATATTTGAGGGGAATCTTTGAACTGGCTATTGCCTGATGACAGTGGTGGTGGTGGTGGTGCTGGTAATGATGATGATGATGATGACGGTGGTGGTGATGGTGATGCCTATTATAATGTTGATGCTTGATGATTAGTGGTGATGAAAAAGATATACGTCAATACAAAATCTATTTCTCTGCTCTGTAAACATCCAATTTAATGTATTACCATGGCAGCTAGATCAGGTTCCAACGTCTTTTGTGGGCATTTAGTACCTCCCAGCTGAGCAAACAACTAGCTGCACAAAGCATTGTTGGTCAAAACCTCCGGCCCTCACTCTTTGTTTTGAAACCGTTCATATTAATTCACAGATAAAATTTCACTGTTTCATAGTTTCAGACTTTTCTAGGACTCGAAATACATTAAATTAAGTTTTCAATTGTTTTTAGAAAAAAGTGTTTGAACATAGGGCCGGCCATGAAAAATCACAATGGACAATGATTGGTTAGAATTTATTTCCGCTCAGCTAGTCAATGTAACAACCACAAAGATATCACTGAACAATGCTTTTTTGGCATCAAAATTCCTGCCTTTAGTCTGAAAAATAATTCAGTACTCATGTTGATGACTGATTCATGGGAAGCATTCGGCACACATGTCAAGACCTGTGCTGTGTGGCCAATATGCTACTGAACAGCTATACAACTGACTAAAGACAGACTAAGACCAGCAAAGACCGAGTCTCTACAGAGGGGCTGCATGACCAGCAGTTACCAACACTTGCACTCAAAGTGTAGTACCAGTATCTAGGAGGTACTGCATGCTGGCAAATGCACAAGGCAGGTGTCCTTAATCATGCCCAAATACTCAACTGTAAACATCACTATGGACCAGTTCATTCCTCGCTTCACTTTTGATCCTCAGCCACTGCTGGAAACTCATATGGAAGTCTATATCACAATCATCTTTGTACAGCACAGCTTCTTTTCTGGGCTGAGCAGACTGTATTGGAGAGAGCTTCTGTTTTTGTTTAGCTTGCTTCCAGTCTTCAAAACTCTTCCCAGCTGTTCCTCCTCTTTTTTTCATTTCATTTTCAAGATCCCTTTGTGCTTGTTCTTGTCTTTTCTTTTGCAGTTCTCGTTTCTTTTGTTCATTCTTTGCTTGTAGCCAGTCGTCGAAGTTCGAGGATTTTGAGCTTGATTGTGAGCTGCGAGACTTACTAAATGGTGAAAAAGGAGATTTTAAGGGAACTGTACCATGTTTATCAACAGTAGTATTAACTAATAATAATAATCATCATAATCATCATAATGGAATTTATAGCAGCGGCATTTCCACAACACTCAGAGTGGCTCTTCATCCACTGAAGCATCCAATTGGAATTTAGAAATGTTTATTTTTGCAGAGGGAGGAAAACTGGAGAACCCAGAGAAAACTCCTTGAAGCACAGGAGAGAACCAACAAACAACTCTACTCACATGCGATAGTGAGACTGCTTATTGAACCCGAGACCACTGGAGAGAGGCAAGTGCTCTCACCACTACACCACCCGTGCTTCCCACTAATTAACTAAACATAAGGTTGATAGAGGTAGGAATAGAACCCAATCGCTTGGGCCTTATGTTTTCCCATTTCAGACCAACATGTCATGTTCTAGGGAATGAGATTCCTTGTTAGCAGCTTATCCATATTAAGGTATCTTCTCATTACATTTAATACTGGTACCCACGGGATGCAAAATGAACTGAAATGGGAAAATATTACTCCCAACATAAAGACCTATTTCCTAAGTTTTGTGGCAACTTTACCACCCCCCCCCCCACAGAGCACAGAGAGGATAGATGAGAAAAAGGTGGAAAATGGGAAACATCAATGAAAACTCAAAAGTGAAGCACCACCAAAGGTATGGACAATTTGGATTAATCAGTTATTTATGCTCTGAGTTATTTTTACCTGCTTAATAATCTACTGCTCATCTGATTTCTTCTCCGAAGTGAGTTTGGTGAAACTGAAAATATATCAAATAAAAAAAAATTTGTTAAAATTTACTAAAAAAAAACAAAACAAAAAACAAAAATAAGATAAAGCAGGGATCGAACAAAGATTCAATCCATGCTGCTGATTTCTGAAGTGAGAAAATGTATAGTTTCCTCATATAGCAAACACAGGAAAGAGTGTTTCATCTAATATCCAAACAACAAGAAGTGGGTTGTAAAAAACAAGGCACAGCCGAATTGGTTTGACTGACACTGAGGTTTTTGGATAGAGGATGAAACACTCTTTCAAGTGTTTGATCTAGCTTCTCAAACCATGAATAATTCTATGGCCAAATTTTATGCTAATTAGGATCACATATCCAAACTACTGTCACGATAGTGATTTATTTTGTTTTCTCCTCATTAACTGACCAGCCGAGCAAAACACTAGCTGTGCAAAGCATTGTTTGACAAAACCTCCAGCCCTCACTCTTTGCTTTCAAAATCATGCCTTGCTGCGACCATGATGTATTCTAGAATTTTGCTGTGCCTTTCCACACCTTGACTGTGTCATAACCGTGTTCATGCCGCAACCTTTTCACAGTCATCTGCTCTACTGGTCAAGTGGCCAAAAAATCCAATTGTAGAATTCTTTCTTACCATAACTTGCATTTTGTGCTTCAGCAATAGGTGGTAGTTCCAAGTCTGTGGTTTCTCTGCCATGCCATTCCCGTGCACCCTCCTTGGGTTTCCTACGAGGTGCGTCAAGACCAGTCCCTGCAAATTCCCCAGGGGGTAGGGTTTGACAGTAATAGACCTGCGCATGCCTTCCTTTGAACCATATAGGGAACTTCGAATCAAATTGTTGGTGCATCATTAATGGGGTGTTTTTCTTACGAGACTTGATTCTCGCTGCTCTTGTCTGCCATTGAAATAAAAATAAATGTCTCTCGCTGTCTTTAAATCCACACTGACTTGCAATCATTAACGGTGTCTTTCCCTGTTCGTCCGGTTCGTCAATAGAAGCACCGTTCTCGAGCATTGTATCAATACAAAGCGAATGTCCTTGAGAAGAGGCCACATGTAGCGGTGTTCGCCCAAAAGGAGTCTTCATGTTGACGTCAGCCGTACTATTCTCTAATAAACTTCTAATTAACTCCGTATTTCCTCTGTGAGCGGCTATAAACAGAGCTACAGCGGCTCTCTCGTTCGTTACCGCGACTTTATTCCTGTACAACACTGGATCAAGCCTTTCCCAGTCTTTAGAAACTACAATATCCTGTTTATATACACTTTCAATGTCCCCCCTCGCTGCTGAGGCTACGAGTCCTTCCCAAGCTCGCCAGATTTTTAATTTAATCGTAGCGCCAGCGACTACATCGTTGTATCTCAAGTCCGAATCGTCCATCATATCTCCTTCATCAAGATACTGAAGTCTCTGTATATTACTTGGGATTCCAACGACTAGCTCAGCGTAGCATTTGAGTTCTCGGACCTTCATTTCGGAGTTAACACTTTTTAGAAGGAATTTTTCCCCAGTTGGTGTGAGCCTTATGTAAATATCGAACGGAATAGACCTTGGATTTTTCTTCTTCTTCTTCGTCAAAGCCATCGGTTTGATTTGAATTTGGCGAACTTTTTAAATTAATCCGCTAAATGGTTAAAAAGTTAACTTATTTGGACTCCAACAAGCCATTTTGTCAATGATTTGAGTTTCTGGAACGAATTGCTATGGCAACGGGACCCAACATACAAAAGGCTTCCACACTTCCGGTCTGTATTTTAATTTATGCGGAAGCCATTTGAAAGTCATGGCAAACAGAAACACCGGGCTCCCGTCAGGGTTTTGACTTTTCTGAACACTTTTTTATTCATTTATTTTTTATTTTTACTTTTCAGAGTTCATCAATTCTATCATGTCTCCTTTTTATTCTCCGGTAAATTAGAATTTTATATTTCCTGACTTGACACTTTCTTTCTTTCTTTTTTCTTTTTTCTCTTTGTTTTTTCTTTTCGTTGTTGTTGTTGTTGTTGTTGTTCCGGCTCGGTTACAAAATTTTAGTCCTATGAATTTGCAAAAAAAATTCTAATAAACAAAATCCTATGATTTCTAGGATAATGGTAACTTTTGCCATACGTAGAGTTAGTTTAGGTACGGCAGAGAAGGAAAAACTCGGTCTTTAGAGCCAACCTGAATCTAGAATCTTCCAGAAGCTGCAAAGGCGGCTTGAAGTCGGGGCTTTTGCGGGATATATTTATCTTGCATGTAGTTTAATAAAATTAATGAATATTAACTGACAGAAGCTCAAAACGAAAAGAATGACTAGAAGTTTTTTGATTAAAATATTTCGGATAATATTTCCGAAATATTTTAATCAAAAAACTTCTAGTCATTCTTTTCGCTTATAAACTTTTGGCCCAAAGAAACATATTCACATTTCTAAAAACGCGTTAAAAAATTAAAAAGGTTATAATTCACTAATGCTCATTTCAAAATAATTCTGGGAAGTCTTAGATATTAAAATTTACTGACAACCAACTCTCATTAAAACTATGTTTAATGAATTAAAATGGATTTTTTTTCATAACATTTTTGTAAAGTTGACACACAGACGCACGGTTTGTTTTATATCGATATATATTTTGCGTAATTTTGGCGGGAGCCAAATTCAATTTCAAAATGCCAAAAAGTGGGAAAATTGGAACCCAGCGACTTTCAAGTTGTCAGTCCACAATTTTAATTTTGAAATTAAAAATTTAATTGTTATTTCGAAACCATTCGAATCGAAATATTCCAAGGGGTGAAATATTAGCGGTGCCGACATTTGAAGTGTTTATAAGTGGCTCTTCAGGAACCACAGTGCGAACCAGCGTGAACTGAACGAATTATTCATGAATCACGTTGAATAAAGATCAGCATTGCTTCAGTGCTTGCCGTCCTCGAGATTGGAACTCGTTTACACCAGACAATCGAAGAGACAGAAAACACCTTGGGCAAAATAGAACGACCTAGTTGACCCCAAACTCGCTTCTAAGACAAGCTCTTTATTACTAAAAGAACTCGGAAGTCAAGCGTTTTAGTTTTTTTGGTCGTCTTTCTGACATGCGTTGATCAGCATTTATAGACTTGACTTGTTGTTTATCACCAACACATTGTCGCGAACGGATAAATTTGTGCTGAATTGATCGTCATTGTTGCTTAAATACACTTCATTTTCCGACGGATTATATTAATATTTTCAAACGATTGCGTGGAAGAAGATGAAATGCGGATTTTCGACGTATTTTTTACGATTATTACAGCTACAACAGTAATTTTGGCCCACTTCCCTGGCGATCACACACCGAAAGGTAAGATACTTTCTTAGCGGAAAAACCACTAAACTCCCCTCAAACTTCAAACGATAAGAGCACTCTAAAAGCCTTTTATCCATAATATTTTTCAAGGAGTAATTTAGCTTTAAACTCGCGAGTATTCTTTTATATAATTCAATTCTTATTTAGCGTAACTTGCCAAGATAAGAATAACACTGCCCTACGGTTGAGTTACATAGGTTCAGTGATAAGTACATTGAAAATACAGATTTTGATATCAATTTAGGTAAGTGAGTTCAACTTAAGCTCTAAAATAGTGTTAATAAGAGGTATAAATACTTAAGGAATAAGCTATAGGAGTTGTTCTTTGTTTCGGCTGTGGTATGTTTTATTATCAGCGTGTTTTTCAAGAACTTCTTGAAAACCGGAAAATTATTTGTCGTCGGTAAACCAGTAAAGTTTTCGTTTTGACGTCTTGTGCGAAAAATTACGGAATTCAAAAAGAAATTGTAAATGCAACCTTCGTTAGGAAATACTAAGTACAAAACTGGTTGATCTAAGTGGAAGACGCTTGAATATTACTAATGGCTTACTTATGGTAATTTTGCGATGTTTGTATGGGCCATGTTTGTATCTGTGAGTTTTGATCTGCGGTCGAGCGAGTCAAGCGTAAGGCCAAGAAAGCGTCTGTTGTAGAAAGACAGCGTGCAGATTTTACAGTGTGGGAAAAAGTTTTGCTTCGTTTTTAAGGATTTATCAAAACGTATAAGTTTTTTTCCTGTATAAATTCACTTTCAACTCTCTATTTCTCTGTATGAAAAAATTTACTGCAGCCTGTAATTCATTATTGAAATGAAAAAACAAATCCCCTCTACATTCACGTACTTTCGTAAAATTTGGGCGTAAAGCAAGGTTTACTCGATAGCATTTCTATCCTTTACTTCGAAATTTTCTTCGAAATTTTTGTTAGTTCAGATGACAGCTCAACGGGATTCCGTCTTACAGAGCTTACCAGAGGTTCAGCGTAGTTAAGAACTGTTTTAAATTTGACCCCCAAAAGCAGCGAATATTGATTTAATTTGACATGTTGTCTCAAGTAGGAGGTTAATTTACCAAACACATGTTTATTTTATCAAACGAACTTGCACAACCTGGCTATAAAAACTGTCCAGATTGAGACACTGTCTATGACCTGCAGTGAAGCGCAAGGTTTATTCATGGAGAGCTTTTTATCATTAAAAAAAGTGGAGATATTTCAAAAACCTCGCTACATTCTTCTGTCGTAAACTATAAATTTTAAACAAATTTTAAAAAATCCAATATGCGTAGGATGTTAAATTCAGGTAATTTCAAAAAAAAATTCCATTCAATGTCCAAAATCTCTAGGCCTAAAATACTTCATATACTTCATCCAATTGGAAAATCGAGAATGGACTACGGTTGTGGACTTTGGGAGTTTAGGAGTCAGAACCTGGTTAATATAGATAAATATCCCACAGATGAATTGGAGCAGGACAGCTGATAATGAAGAAAAAAAAGCCCTGTGAAGATAAGATTAAGAACAATTCATTCATTCATATTCTAGTCTAAACAAGTAATTAAAAAATGTGTGGAATGGTCTTGAAGTGATGCTTGGAGCAGCATGAGGTCTTTTTGTTTCGGGGGAACAAGGTCTCCACGGAAGTTGTTTTATTTAAGAGTAATTTGTCTTTGATTAACATGGTTTTGGGGTTAAAACTATGAACAATAGACATCTTTAGAAAGAATTAAAATAAGATTATTAGGTGTGACCTATGAAGTTGGATCTTTTGGTGAGTGTGAGGGAGGCAATAGAGGAGAAGAGAGGAATGGATAGGAAAGGGAAGTGAAGCAAAGAAATGGGAAGGAAAGCAGAGGAGGGGATAGGAGAGAGGAGAGAGGAGAGGAGAGGAGAGAGAAGAGAGGAGAGAGGAGAGAGAGGAGAGAGGAGAGGAGAAAAGAGGAGAGAGAGGAGATGGAAAAAGAAGTGAACAGAATGGAATGGAATGGAAAGGAAAGGAAAGAATAAAAATAAAGGAAAGCAGAGGAAAGTAAAAAAACAAGAGAAGAAAGGAAACCTGATAAGAGATGAAAGGGATTGAACCTGACTGGAGAGCATCTTAAGCTAATTTCATGTTGAACATTTTATTCTATAGAAGCAAGATGGTGTTGCATTACCGAACAAGAAATGATCAAATGTCAAGATTTGGCACAGGCTGCATTAACAATAACAAACTTATCCATTCACATGAATATCACTTGCGTGAGAGGACAGAATGTCACGCACTGCATGTCACGTATTCTTAAGAACGAGGCAGACCTTGTCACGCTGTATGAAGCGGATATCTACACAGCAGGTTAGTAACTTTGCATTTTGTTTTGGCCAAAGTTACTCGGGCTACCTTACAAAGCGAATATTGATTGCGCAAGTGTGACGTTACTCGGGCTACCTTATAAAGCGAAAG
>JAAAQI020167115.1:0-10514 GCA_011800005.2 Stichodactyla mertensii | reverse complement strand
GGGAACGAGACTGGCTGTAGACTAGATTTGAACCAACGAGCCAGGCTGTGATTGGCCTAGAGGACACAAAGTAACGTGACTCTTGACCAATAATCGTTTGAACCCATTTCTCTAGGCCCCGAGACCGAAAGTAATGACATTTTTTTGTTACTTTTAGGGAGAGAATATAACCTACTTCCGGTTGTAGGAGAGGATTATGGGATCGAAGCTCACACCAGCTACTATGCGGTAGCACTAATACTGAAGGATGCGCATCCTTCGCTAACAATAAAGACATTAAGAGGATCGATCACGTGTCATCCACGTGCTGGAGATACCGCTGGCTGGATAGTACCGATGGGATTTTTAATAGATCAAAAACTGATGACTCGGAAAACGTGTAATACGTATATATCTGCGGGGGAATTTTTTAAGAAGAGCTGTGTCCCGGGTAGGTAAAAGGATTTTCATTATCTTATGACCCGTACGGACTGACCCGCGCGTTCCTTTGAAAAACATTGATAAAAAGCGTCCGTACGTCCGTACGTCTGAAAGTGCTGATGTATCCGGTCCGGAAAACCCGGGTAGGAAAAAGGATTTTCCGGACCGCCTTGTTTGTGTGCTTTTTTCAATTCATGTAGAGCAAGTAACAAGAAAAAAGCCCATATTATAAAACATGTGTTGACTGAGCTAGGTCGCTGTGCTCGGTCCGTTCGGCTTATCTCAGCTAAATATATTTTCCCGTCTGAGAAACACAGAAATAAAACCCAAGGGAATGACACGTGATCTGAAACTGGGAAAACATTACGCCCAAAATGAAGAGTACATTAGTTTATCTGGGTTTTATGTTCTTTGTAAAACTTAATTTAAAATCCCACCTTAGATTTTGGAACCAGAGTTACCAGTTATCTACTTTGTATTTTTCGTTGTGGTTCTCACACTTTTTCTGACTTCCAGGAGCGTTTTCCTCTCGGAACGATCCTCGACGCGAGAATCCTCGAAACCTTTGCGGTGCGTGTGAAGAGTCCTACTGCCCTGAAAACAGAACGGAAAGATTCTATGGATATAACGGTTCCTACACGTGCTTAGTTGAAAAGAGAGCTCAGGTCTCGTTTGTCAGACACACGACGGTCTTCGAGTTCACTGGAATTAATAACGATTTGAACCCTGGAGCTGATTTTAGGCTCTTGTGCCCTGACGGCAGTAGGAAGGGTGAGACATTATTCTTAACCGCCGGTTTACAAGTCGTACAACTTTTGCCTACAACTGTCGCATAGAATCTGCTTACACCATGCTTACAACACGAATTGCTTCGTGTAAATCAACCCTTCAAACAATTTGCGCACAACTGTTGTGTACGACAAGAAAAAAGTTGTGAAGTCGATTTGCAATTCGTGTTGTAAGCATGGCGTAAACAGATCGTACGCGACAGTTGTAAGGAAACCTTGTACCGTGTAAATCGGTCTTAACAAAGCTCGAGTGTTTAGAAATGTTAGCTTCTGATGTATACTTGCGATTAAACACTTTATAGCACGCACTCAATGCGCAAAGAATTCCAAATCAGCAACACAGCTTGTAGTTTAAAGACAAAATAGATAAAAAATGTCAGGCTGGTCCTGGTCCTCTAGCGACCAAGCAACGTGCGCAGGCTCAGTTCAGCTCTTTTCCAACAGGTATGAGAAAAGACAAGGTGCTGCTAATGAGGAATACCAAACTGAGTCTGCGTATGGTGCTTATTCTTGTGTCGCTAGAGAGGACTAGAATTCACGATGTTAATCGCAAGAATGGCTTCGTTTTGAAGCCTTTGCGCTTTTTGATTGGTTCAGAGGGGAAATCAAGTGTGCGTTACCGTTACTAAGACTGCTGTATTCCTTGCTTTAGCGACATTGCGCGCAACTCCGAACCCTTATAATAAGTGCTTTTAAACCAATGAGTACGGGTATCGTCTTTGACGATGTCTCACGAAACTGTTTTACTTTGCAATGTTAAGCGCATATGTTATCAATCCATGGACAATGTTACATTTCCCAAATGCGTTCTAGTGCAAGCATTCTGGTTTGCAATGATGGGCGCAGTGTTATAATGTACTTAAGCACTTTATAAAGCAATGACAATGACTACATTGGCCGTTTCCCAGCGCAGAGATCTTAATCGTGCGCAGTGTTGCACATAGTGTTATTGTACAACTTGTCATGTAACATTGTTGCATTGCAAGTTGCAGAGTAAATGTTGCTCGTATTAGAGCAGATTTCGTATGACTGTGAAAAAGTCGCGGCACAGTCCTTGCCGTAAGCGAGCCTTGCCGCGACCGTGATGTTTTCTAGAATTTTGAAGTTCCTTGCCGCGCCTTGACCGTGTCCGCGCCGTGTTCGTGCCGCGACCTTTTCACAGTCATACGAAATCTGCTCAACCGCTCTGCGCGCAACAGATTTTCTCTGTTGCACGAAGTAGAAACCATCTCTACCTCATCGCAACAAGAAAAAAATTGCGCGTTCGTAATGTTAATACGAAGAACATTTACTCTGCAACTTGCAACGCAACAATGTTGCATGACAATTGTTGCCCGAATTACCGCACCTTCAAACGCTGCGCGCTTTTTCAACAGCACATCAGAGACAGCAGAGACGGTGGGAGGGCACTTTCAGAAGTGCCCTGTCTTCCCCGCACATTTCTAGAACTTACATTAGTAAAAAATATTTTTCTACTTTTGTAGATGTCGGTGAATACGAAACATGTAGCCTGGCTAGAATACCCGCTGGTGTCGTAACGACAAGAGACGTCGGTAAAGAGTTCTTCCGGGTGCGCGGGTACAGAATATTCCTTCTCGAGCTCGAGGAACATCTAAGAAAAGAAAGAAATTCATTTCAAATGTTTAACTCTACACCGTACGGTGGTATTGATCTTCTCTTCAAGGACAACACGCTCAAGTTAGTCAACGTTAGCCACAGAAACACTACGGAGAAATGGCTAGGAAGACGCTACAAGAGGATACTAGACGCCTTAGAGTCATGTGACAAGGATATCCAATTAGCCGCGAGGTCGAACGGACCAATCAACGAGCCCTACGTTTGGAGTAGGGTTATATTAGGACTAGTTATATATCTATTTTTAGCCAATAGGTTTGAGAATTTGAAAATGACAGAATTGACATAGGTAAATATATTGCTAATAACAATAAAAAACCCAGCTCAACGGTAGCCCTCTGGACTCCATTAGTGACTTCATTATTCGAATATTGAGTTTGTGATTATTCACTCTGGGTTTTCATTAATAAAATGAAAGATTCAAAACTTAATTTATTTTCTACTCTCATTTTGACTGAATTCTTTAACGAGTGTCATAAGTAGGTAGGAAAACTCCACAGAAAGGCCAGTGTGAAGTTTGTAGAGTAGAGAATTGTTTTTGAAGTTTGGAGTCCTCTACTCTGGCTTCCAGAAGCTGTTTACTCTCGCTCTGGCGACTGTGCTTCGGACCTGATGTCACGACATCCCGACAGCCCGACAGCCCGACATCAGATCCGAATTACAGTCGCCAAGGCGAGAGTAAACAGTCTCTGGACCCAGGGTACGAATCCTCCATAATATGTTAATGAAAACTCAGAGCGAATAATCGACTCAATATTCGAATAATGAAATCATTAATGGAGTCTAGGGGTACGCTTGAGCTGGTTAGACTGTAACTGTTATAGACGAACTTCGATATTCCTATTTAGAAAATGCGCGCGTCAACCGGCGACTTCTTGACCGGAGAGAGAGTATAGAACTCTTGAATCAATTCTCAACACAGTTCAATTTCTAGGACAAAACACAGAATGTTGCTCTCCTGAGAATTGAAGGCTCTCCTTATGTAAAAGTATTTCATTGTTTTGTCCCTCCAAATTGGACTGCGCTGGGTCTACATATGGAAGATATCCAGTGGTTGGTTATCTTGGCAACTAAACGCTGGAAATTTCTGATCGCATATTGGTTTTCAAAAAGCACCGCATATTTGAAAAAATAATCACTTTCAGGCACACTGGGCTTGCCCGTGACTTAAAAAGGCGAGTAAAAAGTTATTTCCCACACCACTGAAAATCCAGCCAATCAGAAAGCAGGCCACCGTTGTATATTCGTCAGTATTCCACTCTTCCTTCCCATCATGCATTTGTATTTTCTTTGGTGTGGGATAAAATAGTTATACAATGCTTTCTCGTGGCACACCATGGAATATCCCACGTGTCACTTGTATTTTCTTTGTATAGACACGAGTGCGCATGTCCATGGGTCACGTGACGCTCTTACCCAGTCTCCTCTGAAATACAGTTATTTAAATCAGAGTCCGTATATGGGATGCGAAATATTTTATCGATGATTGTTAACGTAAAGATCCAATTTTAGGTATATGCTATTTCGACAATTTATAGGATTTCTCACCTTGATAACTTCTCCAAAGAAAATGATTAAAAATACATATCAAATCAACTCAACCACTGTTTTCTAAATTAAGAAATTTCTACCTCGAATCAAGGAAAATAAACGAATATTTCTTCGAAAGAAGACAATAGAAATAAGAACAAGATTGATTACTTAGAAATTTTATCGCACTGCAAAAGGCGTACGTCAAAACGGGGCTAGCAAGACCTAGTAAACAGTAAATACCTCTTACAGCGCTTTTCATAATTCTGCGACCTACCGACTCCAGACTTCTGGGCGACGTCGGGCGTTTTGGCTTCCGTCAATCAAAGTTTCAACAGTCTGAGTTAGTAATTATTACACCTCGAAAGAAAAACAATTTCCACGTAAAGAATCCTTTTCCTTGTTGTGGTGTCCTAGTAAAATCATCTTTTCATTACCTCGTCAGAATTTTGATGTTTAACTATGTTTAACCCCAGGGTCGGGAGAGTCGGCTAACCCAGGGAAAATTAACATAGGATCTTGCTCCTTGGGTCGGGCATTTGACAAGTACATTCTCCCCCAGAGGAGGGGAATTTGACACTTGACAGAACACGAGAGACTGGAAGGGAGGGGAAGTTAGTCATTTGTTAGAGTCCTTGGGATAGGGAAATTGACTCTGCCATCTCCTGAAACATGTCAATTCCCCCCCTCTCTCTCTCTCGCCGGGGCTAATAAACATAGATAGGCGCTGGACAACAGTCAGAGACAAATGCGTGACGGTTTGTTGACAGTCAATTGCCAGTTACGTCTAGCATCCGATAACACTTGACATGGTGTCAGTTTGCAAAATAAACCACGTAATCCAGGCAGGGTTAGATTTCAATCCATGGTATTGCTCTTATTCTTGAAAGTCTAGCACCAGTATCTCAATAGCATAAGCGCTAACATTCCTATCATAACCAGCTTTGTGTAGCTCCAAAATTCGTAAGTACAAATTTGGTTATTTCTTGCAAATTATACAATTATCACGGGAAAAATCGCTTGACAACCATATCGAAATGGTAACACATTAAGCAAGCGTCTTTCAGAATTTTAATAGCAATATTATAGTAGAGAAATACTCTTGAAGTCCTCTTAGAACTAGCTTCGGAAATAATTTCAAAAGCAACATAAATTTATTTTATAGATAGAAATCTTTATTCTTGATTCAGTTTTTGACCTCAACAGTCAAGTCTTTAAATAAATCAACAATTTAGCATCGAAAATTAGCTACGAACAATGTAACAGTTTGGCCAAGTTTCTAAAACTTTTGCAGAAACCTGTTTGACTGTTCGTCCTTTATAAAATTTGGTTTTAAAAAAGCAACGAAATGATATGTCAAAAAGCTGTGATTTATAAACTTATTTTCGTTTAAATTAATCCAACAAGTGTGAACTACAAATCTCTCAGCAAAATACTAAATCTTTAAGCTCAAATTCAATTTGGAATACAAATATTATGACTGTGATAGTCTTGAAAAGTAGAAACTTTGTTTAATAACTTATCTTTTAAAGGAAAATGACGTTAAAGAGTTTTTTGGTAGTTTATGTTGTCGTTAACGACGAAGGAATTTTGTATGAGCACATGCTTGTTTGTTTTCTTAGTTTTGTTACTCATTAGACACGAAAATTTGGAGTTTATAATGATGTAATGTCGAATACTGGATTACAGTTACCGTGGTACTAGAAGCATTAGTGCCTTGTAGAAAAAAAATTTAATCATTTAAAAAGTCAATGGTGAAAGCTTGGTAAAATAGTCATTTTTTCCCCTGGGTGAGTATCATAAACAGAAAAAACATCAAACAAACAAAGGACAGACAAAACATAAGAATATTCGGCTTAAAAGTTGAACTTTTGAGCTGTTTTCTGGTAATAAAGTGATTATCAAAAGCACAGTTCTTAACTGGCTTCTCAACGGAATCCTTCTTAAGCCAATCACAATTATTGAAAAAACACGAATCACTTGCAACGTGCAGTTGAATGGTTTCCTCAGAGAGAAAAAAATATTATGAACAAAAATGGGGTCCAAACTTTCACAGGAAAAAAACAAAATAATATTTTAGAACCTTTTTTTTCTATTAATATTAGAAACTTTTTTGGCAGCTCATTAATTTTGCTCGCTTTTCCTGAGATTTGTTTTATTACTCTTAAACTTTTTAAATTCGTTTTATGTCAGATAAAAAATCATTTGCCAACCTTTTTGAGCCTAAGTTGAATGGCTTATTTTCTTCAAGAATGATATTTATTTTGGGGGTTTGTAATATGAAAAAATATTATTAAAACTACAGAAAAAAACAATATTGGTTTTTAATTAAAACTCGGGAAGCATTTATCATTCATCTCGTTAAAAGACACTATACCAAATTTTCCCAGCAACATTTATCTCAATACTACGATCACTTTCGTTTAAATTTTGTTATTTTAACCAGGTTAAAACTAAAAATTATCTTCACGACCTGATATTTCAAAATTAAAATCAACATTCTAACGAAAAGTCAATCGTTTTTCCGTAGCAATTTGGATACTAAATCAATAGTCACTTCCATTTCCGTCAAGTCAAATTGAAGCTTTCTTAACTGTTAAGAATATAGTATGTAAAAAACTATCTTGGATATCGAAACCGTCGATAAAGCTGAAACATCCCTTGAATTTTTTGTTTTTTGCAAATATTTTTGATTAAATTTAGCGCTAAAACGGATGGATTGTTTTTGTTTTCTTTTGAACGTCGCTAATGGAGCTTTCAAAATCTCTAAATTAAACCCAAAGTGCAATTATCAAAGGAAAATAAGACAAGCCATCGAGTTTATCCTTAACCATGGCAAAATGACAATGCAAGGATTACCTTATGCAAACATGGAGTGGTTTTAAGGCCTGACACAGCACTTCCTTTCATGATGTGAAAAGGTTTTGAGATTATTTTAATGCTCTAAACGAGACTTAAGGCTAATTTGACTCATTCAGAATGGCTTAGCAACTTCATTTAGGAAGAAATTCTGCAAAAGAAGTTTTTTAGGCTTCAAAAAGCATAACAATTTAGTCCTAAACTCGACTACATCTGAAAAAAAGCTACGTATTCTTTCAATTACAGATGGTGAAGTCTGAGAAGCAAAGGTTGGAACTCTAGTTTGAAAGAAAATTATCAAAGAGTAAGTACTTTAAGAGAAAACTTTTGGGAGTCTTCAATGTGAAAGATGTGGAACCACCAAAGTCATACAAAAAAGAATTAATATGAAAATATTTTACGCATGTGGATGCGACGAAGTTGTGAAGATTCAAGGTTCAAGAAGCGTTTAGGTTTAACTGAAAAACACTCACTGAAGTCTCAACTGAAATGGAGGAATATTTTCAAATCTTTATCGCTTTACCGACAGACGATGTTTGCACACTGAGAGATTTAAGCGACGATATGCGCATTTATCAGCTCAAATCTCGAGTTGAACTCAAAACGGGCATCCCAGGAGATATACAACACTTGTACTTCATGAACAAAGAACTCCACGATGATATTAAGCTTGTAGACGTAAAAGTCAAGCAAGGGTGTATCGTGAGAGTCAAGTTAGAACCGACGTGGTCAAACCTGTTTGAAGCCTGTTGGAGAGGAGACATTTATGAAGTCTTTCAGAATGGGGTTCAATTCCTAGACGAAAGTGAATTTAAAGGGTACAATATAGGCCTGTGGAACCGCCTTGTTATTCAAAGAGCGACAAACGCTTTGTTTATTGCGTCTCACAGGGGATTTTTAGGGTTGATTATGGAGCTTTTGAACCACGGAGCGGCTGATATCAATGGAAAGACTCGATTCGGAAGAACGTGCCTTCATGTAGCTGCATATCAAGGCTTCGTTGGGTGCGTTTCGTTACTTCTCTCGGAGGGAGCGCTGTCTAACCAGGTCGATTACAATGGAAAGACGCCTCTAGCTCTTGCTAGCAAGAATGGTCACATCTATTGCGAGAAAAGACTTTGGTTGTATCAAATGAATCTGAGAAAACATGCTGTTTCAACACCGAAGAGGTTTAGTGAAGATTCCAAGACAATGACAGAAACGACGAAGGATTTGAATGGAAGGTTTGTGTTGGTTAATATTAAGGAAAACTTGATTCCACGTCTTGGATTCCGAATTCCCCATGGGTAGCGTAGCGGTAAAACGTTCGCCTCTCAAGTGAGTCCAACGGGTCGGGTCGCTAGTTCGAGCCCTGTGAATGCCACATGTGAGTAGAGTTTGTTAGATGTGTTGTTCTCTCCCTTGCCACAAGGGTTTTTCTCCGGATTCTCCGGTTTTCCTCCCTCCGTAAAAATCAACTTGTGAGTTGAATGTTGTGTGCTGTAAATATTGAATACAGTGGTAGTGTGTGTGGAGCGAACCTCACGGAAGAGCCCCTCACGGGGAGTGATGGTTGTAAAATATGCGGTTGGATTCTGGATTATACATAAATTAACAGATAGGTGTTGAAAGAAATTGTTCGTTTTCTCTGACTTCTGAGCATTGACTATCTTAAAGTTTAGTATAGACTATTCTCAGACTACCAAAAGAATGATGCTTATCATTGTATTACACAGGGTTAACTCCATCATTTCAAGCAAGGGGTTACATCTTAATGGCAACAAAGCAAGAGTTTCCCAAGGAGAAGAAAAGCAAGACATTAAGGTAAGAATCAAGTTGAGTGACGTCAGAAATACGTCCTTATCCTATCATACTCTACTTGGTGACGTCATCAAGTCTGACGTACCATGACGTCACTGGAATACTTTACTTACCCATCAAATACATACATTAAAGAGTTTGTCGCTATATTGTTGGATTTACCTTGTCAAGCAACGTGTTTCCTTAAATATCCGGTTGTTTGATTGGCTATTAGAGAGAAACCGGAAGTGAAATTACATTCATTACAAGTGATTGGCTGATTTTGTTTTAAATATTTCATTGCCTTAGTTCAAACATATTTACCCAATCAGATGCAATCATTCTCACGGTCTATGGTAAGGGAAATGTTCGGAGTTAGATGTCCAAACCATTGTTTTTATCATATTAGCCCTACTGCGGATGAATACCCAGATTCTGGATCTTCCGGTTTGGAGTAAGAACTAGCGGGAACGAGATTGCCTCACAACTCACTTTTTCATCACGTGAGCATGCGCAATAGCTGCAGGAGTTCAACTCTTGATGCATCTATTAAAGGCATTTTTAGTATTAATATTCAAGGAATTTTAACAAAGTTTTAATGCTCTGGGTTTAGAATTTCGAGCTTCATTTACCTCGTGTCCAGTCCTCTGACAGGCAGAACAGCGCAAGCTCTTCCCCAGGCCCCGAGCCGAAGGACAACTCGACTCAGGCTCAATTCCCTCTCGTTCAAATAGCAGAGAAGTACCGCAGAGAGTATCGGGAATTAAAGAATTCTAATTTTCCAAATATGGACAAAAAGGAAGGTCCAGGGGCCCAAAGACCTCAAACGGCACCAGGCCCTTCTCGGAGTGTAAAGATCGAAAGACTGGAGACTAAATGCAGAAATAATGCGCTGGAACAAGTTGAGGAAGCAAACACAATAGATTTGGAACAGGATGAGAAAGTACAGAACTCGGGAACTCAAGATTCCAAGGAAAGTGTATCAGGTAACTTTGCGTTGGGAAATTGCGTGGAAAAACGTGCCACATGACATAAAGTATTCTATGGGCTGGGATTTAGAAGTTTGTTTTCGCGGGGGGAGGAAAACCGGAGAACCCAGAATATTGAACTCACGACCAGAGCGGTGAGAGGTGACGCATTAGCAGCGAGTGGCATTTAGTCGTTCGGTCCTTTGCCACCAAATTCCTTATTAAGACTGAAGGTAGTCTTTCCGGGCCGTAATTTGCGAAAATACCTAGTGTACTAACAGCTATATTTCTTTATACAGAATCTATAAATAATTCTAGTGTCGTTCAAGAAACTAGTGCATCAACACAGCCAGGAAAAGACAAAAACAAGACAGACAGGTAACTGGAGTAACGCTTTTCATAAAGCGGTTCTCCTTTGAGTGGAGAACGTACCGAGTTACAGCACGTACACGGTACGTTATGCAGTAACACTGAAATGGCTTCCCATAAGAATGGTTATCGTATGAGTGGGAAACGTACGATACTGACTTACAGC
>JAAAQI020167004.1:0-24101 GCA_011800005.2 Stichodactyla mertensii | reverse complement strand
TACACGTGTGATTTCCCCGCGCGTTGGCGATTTTAAAAAATCGCGTCGCCAGTGCACGCAAAAAATCGCTCGTGAAGTTGCGGCTTAAGGGCAACAGTTACTCTGCAACTTGCAAAGCAACAATATTGTATGACAAGTTGCACGGTTTTGTTGCCCGTATTACCGCACCTTTAGTTTGCTTTTCTCATCTGCTACCGATTTTTTTCTTAGTAGGATTTTGGATGTTCAGGGTGTAGCTAGTTATAATTTTATTAACACTTGGTATCAAGCATAATATGATCATTGACTTTCTTTTCATTTGGTAGTTCCTTCAGGCTGTTGTCTGCATTGCTTTTATTGGTTGACTTTTTCTTTCAAGACTTGTACTGAAACAGAAACCTGCTTTTTTATCATGTTGATAATGATGGCTATGCATGAAGTTAAAAAGATCGTTAAGATATTCGGCTGAAATACACTATTACTTACCATCTTTTTCCTTCTTCTTTTCACATTCATTTCCGCAAGAAACATCTCCACCACCTCCTTTTGTTTCTTTCCTTGGTTGCACCTTCTCTATTTCTTCCCTTTCATCCTTCCCATTTCTCCCATTCGTTTCCTCTTGTTTTGGCCCTGTGTTACTGCTTTCTTCCAGATCTTTTTGTTGAGATCCCAGTTCTGCAGTAGCATCCTCCTTGTTCACACTCAACACAGACCCACAATCACTGCTTTCTTTGTATCTTTCCTGTAATCCATCTGCTTTATGTTTCCGAGATGAATACAGATCTCCAGGCTCTGTTATAGAAACAATCTTTCCTTTTGCACCTGATGAATGTCCACAAAAATACTTTTACAATACAGTATGTAAAAGAAGGGAAACTCGTCACTTGGGGGCAGGGGAGGGGGTGTTTATATGGGGAAGTCTATATTCAGTCTATAGTTTGTGTTCTTCAGCAGATAGACATGCATATCCTCTACCCATAGTAAGGCAACTGCTACTGAATTTCAAAAAACACAGTTTTGATCCTCCAAACATGAGCCTCCCCTCTGACATCCAAGCCACTTTGTGACCCCCCCCCCCCCAAATAAAAGGTAACAAAATATTATAATTATCGTTATCTTACCTTGGTCTTCAGGCACTGTTACAGAAGTATTACCAGTGTTTTTCCTATCTTGATCTTTGTTCCCAAAACTTTCCACCCCTTCATGATTAATGTTTTCATTCCCATTATCTCTTTCTTCCATTTCCTTTACATTTTTCCCTTCCATTTGGTTGAATTCATCCTCATGTTGTTCCACATGTGAATGCATAGATTTATTTTGTTCTTTGTCTAAAGATACATTGTGTGCCTTCTCTTCTTCAGAATTTTCATTTTCAACTTCTTCCTCAATAATGCAACTAGCTGCAGTATTGGGTTTACTTGGTTGATCTGGGATCCCTGTTGACCTGTCATTATTAAAATCACAACACTGCAACAATCTTTTTTCTCTATATTTCATGAGAGGTTTTTCATCAATGATGCATATCTCTGTGGTAAAGGATTCAACAGGTTGAGCAATACTTTGTAAAACTGGTTCTAGATCAGGTATAACAGGATTATCTGGTTGGATGACTTTGTCTTTTGATTTTTCATCTGTAGCCATACTATGCAAAACAGGTTCTGGAACAGGTATAACAGGATTATCTGGCTGGACAACTTTGTCTTTTGATTCTTCATCTGTAGCCATACTATGCAAAACAGGTTCTGGAACAGGTATAACAGGATTATCTGGTTGGTTAACTTTGTCTTTTGACTTTCCATCTGTAGCCATACTATGCAAAGCAGGTTCTGGAACATGTATAACAGGATTATCTGGTTGGTTAACTTTGTCTTTTGACTTTTCATCTGTATCCATACTATGCAAAACAGGTTCTGGAACAGGTATGACAAGATTATCTGGTTGGATAACTTTGTCTCTTGATTTTTCATCTGTAGCCATACTATGCAAAACAGGTTCTGAAACCGGTATAACACTAGGATTGTCTGTTTGAAAAATCCGATTTGTTGAAACTCCATTTGTATGCATTAATTGCCAATCAGGTTCTGGATCAGGTATGACTGGATTGTCTGGTTGTACAACTTTGTCCTTTGGCCCTTTACCTGCATCCAAACTATGCAAATCAGGTTCTGTAAAAGGTACAACAGGATTGACTGGTTGTACAACTTTATCCTTTGATGCCTTATCTGCATCCAAACTATGCAAATCAGGTTCTATAAAAGGTACAACAGGATTGACTGGTTGTACAACTTTATCCTTTATTGCTTCATCTGGACTGAAGCAATGCAAAGCAGGTTCTGTAAAAGGTACAACCAGATTTTCAGGCTGTACAATTTGGTTAACTGTTATATCTTCATTCTTATCAATACTGTTTGGGAATGATATAGGAACATTAATTTGAAGACCCTCAGGTAAGGTCACACTGTCATCTTGATTACTTTCTGCTGTAGATGCTGGTTGAAAAATCCCAACTACAATAAATTCCATATCTCTGGAGTCACTGTCATCACAAGCTGGAACTCTCACTGTCAAATCATGCGAAAACAAATAACTGGTATGTTCAGATTCTAGATTCATTGGCTCCATTGAATCTGTTGATTGTATTTGTTGTTGGTAATCAGGCATTTCTTTTTTCTCTTGGTCTGTTTCAGCTGTCCATTGCCTTTTTATCGAAGCAAGCTGCTCTGCTGAGAGCATTTCTGCCTCACCAACCTCTCTTGTTCTTACCAATGGTGAGCTATTCTTGCTATCTTTTATTGAGGTCATTTTAATAGTTTCTCCATTATTGTTAAAAAATTTACTTTGCCAGATTTTGTTGTCTGAATTAAATAAATTATATGGTTTATTAAGATCATTAACTGATGTTAATCCTGTATGTGGCTCCTGAGTTGAAGTAGTTAGCAGTGTAGAATTCTCTTTAACTTCAGAAACAGCATTCAAATGAGATGACAAAGCATCAGTGGATGATTTTTCATAAACATTTTCATGAGCTAGTAAAATATTTTCCCCTTTATCTGATGTATCCATAAGATTTGCTCCATTTTGTTTTAAGTGATTTTTCTTTTTTCTTTTCTTCTTCTTTTTCTTTTTCCTTGTTGTTTTATCTTCCTCTGCAGAATGTTCTCTGATGTGATATTCCTCAGTTGTGTAAACTTCATCAACATCCATCAAAGCCTGAAAGATTTAAATACTAGAGTCAATTATGTCAGAGAAAACAAAATATTCTTGCAAATCTAGACATTCTTAGTCACTTCCTTAAACATTTCTCTGCCAAAAAAATATATGCAATCCATCCTCTCCCTCTGTAATAGCACTAAAGATGGATCTCTAATGGTGATCAATCATACTTACCAAATTCAAATGCTTGTCAAATGCAATAACATATCCAGTCAACACACTCCTTAACCCCTTGTACTTTCTTATCCATACTTGGACTTTGTATCTCTTCTCCAGACATTTGTACAGAATACTCAGTGGACCAGAGCTACATGCTGGAAGATGAAAGAAAGAGAGAGAGGATTTCAGCAATAAGGTTGCTATTTGTCTCTCCCCCATGCCAGAGAGTTTGATCTCCTGGTTTGCCCAAGGTTATGGCATTTTAACAGGGTTCACACTACTAGAAGATTATAAAATTCCAGGAGTTTTCCAGGGTATAAATGTAAAAATTCCAGGACTCTTAACTTTGAAATTTCATGTCAGACAATTCAACCATTTTTATTTTTCTAAATTTAACCTAATACTAATAGAAAATTCAAGGAGTTTTCCAGGAGTTAATATCAAAATTAAAATTTTCCAGGAGTTTTCCAGGGCTCTGGAAGAAATTTTCGAAATTCAAGGAGTTTTCCAGGAGTTAATATCAAAATTAAAATTTTCCAGGAGTTTTCCAGGGCCCTGGAAGAAATTTTCGAAATTCAAGGAGTTTTCCAGGAATTCCAGGAGCAGTGCGAACCCTGTTTTAACATATTTTTACTTTTATTTTTGGAATGGGTGGCTGCCTAGGTTGAAAAATCTGACCAAACTTGACTCATTTTTCTTTCCCCAGGGTAAAAATGCCCCACATATGCCCGCCCGCCCCCCCCACACACACACTCTCTCTCAGGATTTACAATGACCCACGTATAACAGTCATGTATAACACTGTTGCTTCGCTTACCGTCCATTTTCTCCAACACGTTCATATATTTCTTCTTCCACGGTCGTCCTGCTCTTCCCAGACCCAAAGCACTTTGGTTCTTTTCTTTCGACAAGCCTTCACTTACTACATCAGATATACCAGCTCTTTTCTCTCCAGATAACAGATCTCCTTGAGCTATTTCGGTAGCTGCTATTGCTTTTAATCTTGTCCCGATATCAGGCGGTTTAAACTCTGGCTTCAGGTTTCTAGTTCGTTTATTTGTTTCACGAGAAGCCTTTTTCGTTGGCAGTTCTTGGGAAGATGTTTTGGATTTTCCTTCTTTGATAACGCGTGCATATTCTCCAAGATTGTTAAATACCTGTATATTAGGTATAGGCGGTTGAAGTTCTTTTGCATATAGGGCTTTAAGTGCGTCGAATTTTGCAGAAAAGAAGTCTAAACTTTGTTCTTCTTTTCGCCGCAGAGCTTCTGTTGCGTCCGCCATTTTGTTTTGAAAGACTAGTACCAAGTCCCCTTTGCCACAGGTAGCCCAATCAGCGTTCTATCCAGTACACGAGTAATTTTTTTAAAGCCTTTAAAAAGACCTGCTCCTTTCTTCCAGACATCCGCCACCCGCGATAATGAGAAAAAAGGCCTGCCGAACAGCTAGAGCGGTTTCGTATGTGGTATCACTAGGAATCTGGGCTGGGGATACGCAAAACTCTGAGATACACGTGTCAATGTGACACCGACAGTCGGCCGAGTATAGGCATGGCCAGGTTTTACTAAGGCCCAGGTCAAACGTCGAACTTCACATGAGCCGAACTAATTGAAAACAAGGCGGCTTTCTTTGATGTCATTAGGTTCGGCTCATGTGAAGATCGACGTTTGACCTGGGTCTAACTGAGACAAAATTCACAAATACCATGGCCTTTGCAATCGCTGATTCAATTTTTAAATTTCAATTTCCCAATCACTTTTAAGATACTCCGCGGTCCCTGGAGTTACTTCAGTGGAAACAAGCTTGCTGGTGACGGCTATTGATTTGATTAAATCAATAGCCGTTTGCATGATGGCATCATTCTACTACCACTACCAGAATGCTTTATCAAAATGCTTTGATATTCAGATTTTTCTTTTCTCCTGGGAATAAAGAGACAATTGGTAAAATTTGCCCGACAATAGAAGCCATACAAAGCATTCTGGTCTTGATAGCAAACTACGCCATCATGCAAATGGTATATTGCTTTCATAGGATATGAAATCCAAACAGTTTTTATTGGAATAGTCAGAGCTAGAAAAGGAGGTACTTGGAATTTGTCTTCTTAGTTTGAACATAACAAAACCAAAGACAACAAAGCTGAATAAAAATAATTATTTATTTTTGCTGAAATTAGAAAAATCTCCAGTAAATATTTGAACACGGGAAAACGAGATACTTGTGACGTGTATAGGTACCACTTTATCCATTCAAGTCAAAATCTGGCTTCTGGCTGCGCTTCTAAGTATGTGGACGACATCACACGATTGTCGAAGTTGCCACTGGTCAAAGGATAAAATGCAACTTAACGTTGACAAATGCAAATGGCTTTAAACGATCAAAACATGCATGCATTTGATAAAACATGACACTAACTTACCAGTCGTTAGCAGTGCTAAGATTCTTGGGCTTAGTACCGTATCTAACGATTAGCTTAAGATCTTTAAAGTGAAACGAGCACATAACGAAGCAATTAAGAAAGCCAACAAACGTATGTACTTCCTAGTTCTACTCAGAAGAGCTGGCGTTCCATCTGTCGATATAGTTCACTTCTACTGTACTGATCAGACTTGTCCTGGGGCATGGCTCGCCTGTGTTCCATCATGCAATACCGCAGTACCTGTGTGATGATCTTGTACTGTGCAAAAGCGAGCATTCTCAATAATCTCGCCTGGTTATTCTTATCACGATAACTTAGTCCGCGATATGTACTGATCGTTTTAAATATGCCTTCATTCCTACTTTTAGTAGAAGGAAAATCACTCTATTGTTATATACATTAGTATCCGTGAAAGAAAAATGACTATATAGTTTGTACTCGTTGATAAAGAACAAAAGAAAACAATAGGTTTAGAGTCTACTACTAACTATTAGTTTGCCTATTCTTTCATGGTCGAAGGAAAATCACTCTAAACCAATCAATTATGTACATGTGGATTAAAAGATAATGTACATAACTAAATATTCCCTTCTGTTTCTCTTTCATACGCTTTACTCTCCCCACTATTTCCAGCTAGTAACATTGAGAATCTAAATCTAGCACCAATCTAGATCGAGATAATTTTCTCGCTGATATGCATTCCTGCTATAATAATAAATGTTCTTCATTAGTCGAAGTCTTTTTATTAAATTTCGTTTGGAGTTGTGTCAAGAAAGCAAGTGAGTAAATAAATTCAGTAATCACACGTCATTAGCTACGGGAGAAAAAGCCAATGCAGCTTGAAGCCGGCTGGTGACGCATCGATTGTATTGTGAAGAAGACACGGCGATTTCTAGAAAGCATGACAAACATATTTCTTGATTAAACTAAAGGTAAGTACCGGGAGAGTTTTCTTTGCAAGTGTTCGGTCATAATCAAAGCAAGGTCTTTTTTACTTACTTTTGACTCGATTCCAAAGTATTAATCGGCAATCAGAGAAGCGTTTGCTAGTGCTTTGTATGGCGTCTCAAATGTGCAGCCCGCGAGGAAATCTTTTCTACTGAAAAGGTTTGATTCAACAAGGAAACTAATAGTAGTGTCGGTAGTTCATTTTTATTTTGACGACAGTAGATTCAGTCACTTTCGTTCACACAAATTAGTCTTTACTGTTTGCTTATTGTCTTTACTTCTGTCCGGATACAAAACATGCTTCAAGGACCTAGAAGCACTATCCTAAAAAACTTAATTAAAATTTTCTTTGTATAAATACAGCTCATGCAACTTATTACTAGTTCACCAGTGTTTGCTGCTAGTTTTATGTTATGCTTTCGAATTCAGTTGACTGTGCGTGAACTGTAGTTCTCATTACGCTAGGAAAAACACTAGCACTGGCGTGCATTGAAAACAATTAGTAATACTTATTGAAGCTTTGTCTCTGTATTAGGAATTGTCATTGACCAAGACAGGATTTACGATCGCCGTCAACTGGCTCCAAGATGGGGCAAATAGTACTCGATTCGTACGCCGGAGTGCTCATTATCAAAGTGCTTATATAGGTATTCTTTCTGTTCTTGGGGTTCTGGGCAACACGCTGGTTGTTCTTTCTGTTTTTCGGAATCGTTCCATGCACACAGTGATGCATTATCTTTTGGTTAATCTTAGTATCGCTGATACTCTAGTAGCGGTGTTTTTACTGATGCGCTACACTTTTGTTGATGAGATACAGTATCCACACGACTTGCGCGCTGACATCATCTGCAAGTTTGTGTCGTTCGCGACCACCTCGTGGGTGGGGCTACATGCGCAGGTCTTCACTTTGATCGTCATCTCTTTTGAGCGTTACAGCGCCGTGGTTCATCCTCACAGCTCGCGTGGTAGACTGACTAAAAGAAAGTTAAAGGTAGTTCTTGTAGCTTGCTGGATGTATGCCATAGGATTCATCATGCCGGACTTCATAACCATTAAATACGATGTAAAGCTAGCATCGTGCATCTATGAGTGGCCTGAGATTATCCAGAAGATATGGGCTTTTCTTTGGTTTTTCACGTGCGGTCCCATTCCTTTATGGAAGAGTTGTCCATAAACTATGGATCCAAAAGGAAGGACGGACCTCGGAGTCACGCAAAGCGGTGATCCAGTCACGTAAGCGCGTGACAAAGGTGATCATTACCGTCACGGTCATCTACGCAGTTTGCTGGCTTCCAAATCTTACTCTGTGGCTGATGAGCAACTTCATGAAGAGTATTCCCTACATTACATTTCTAATAACATTAACTCATGTCTTTCTTCTTTTCAACTCAAGTGTCAATCCATTTGTTTACAGCATCCAAAGCCAACATTTCAGAACATGTATGACAAGAACACTTTATTTTTGGAAGCCTCATCATTCCGTCGCAGAAGAGCTACAAGATACTAACAGTGTTCAAGTCAGGTGTGACGTTAAGACACGTGATAAGGAGTGCCAGTCAAGTGCGGTCTTGGAGGGTCGCAAGCCGAGTGGAATAATACAAAGCCCTCGCCATAGTTTGGAAGTAAAGAGGCGTTTCAGTGTAATCAAAGCTGATCATTCAAATACCGTACACCCTACCAAGGTTATGGGTAACGATACCAGTAACCACAGCAGCTACTCTCGAAGTGGTATCAGGTCTCTAGAAAACTGATGAGCTATTGACCATCGAAAAAGGATTTGAGACAACAGAAGAGCAAACTCTTGATCGAGAATCTAAAGGTAAAAATTTCGGTGTGTTTCCCTGGCAAGTTAACGAATGCACAGCAAAGGTTAGCGGGGCAAAAAAAGAAGAATTTTTAGTTAACACTGAAGATCAACTAGACAAAAGTGCAAACTATGGAGGAGTTTGGATGGGAGAGCAGGATGAAGGCAAAGGGAATTCGGATTCACAGAGCACAGAAATCAAAAAGCACTTAAAAGAAACAACCAGGTCAGTGTTGCTCAAAGTCAAAACATTGAAAGCATTCGCAGGGGTGACAGCCGAAAATAAGAGGGACAAGATAGAT
Organism: Stichodactyla mertensii; assembly: GCA_011800005.2. Taxonomy (NCBI): domain Eukaryota; kingdom Metazoa; phylum Cnidaria; class Anthozoa; order Actiniaria; family Stichodactylidae; genus Stichodactyla; species Stichodactyla mertensii. Next base: position 15,278 of record JAAAQI020167004.1, on the reverse strand, counting down.
GCGGCGCTCGGATGGGATCCGCCATCTTTTCTCCATGATCTGAAGGCGAAGAGCAAGGATAATTGTATTACAGTCGAACTGAATGAGAGCTATCACAATGACACCACACTCCGCCAAGAACAAATTTCAGAAGAAAACACAGAAGCAGAAAATAAAATAAAAGATGACAATGAGATTGAGTCGGAAAGTTTCAATTTAAGAATTGACGAGTCATTTCTTGTACAACTGAATGAAAGGAATGAAGATACCGACGAAACGAGCTTGGCTATTATTACAAAAAATGCTTCAAGCTCCAAAAGCGACCCTGAAACTCAAAAAGGAAGTAACAAGAGCGTTTTCATTGAGCTTCCAGATGACAAGGAGTCGGCGGAGAAGTTCGTTCTTCCAAGATTCAATCAAGCTGGAACATTTTTAGTGACGGCGATGGACAAAATATGGCTATAAACTAGAGCAAAGCTTTGATAAAAGAACATGGCTTCATGAAAAAGAAAAGTTGAAACTTTTAAGATACAGTTAAGAGAATTAGATATTACAAAGTAAATGTTTTTGGGATCGATTTTTATGTATATAGTAACAGGTCAAATACGAGAAAGTGTGAAGTGAATTATAGCCGAGGCGCAGCTGTGTTTGTAACAAGCTACCAATCATAAAACATGAAATTACGTCATCTGTGACGTAATCTCGTTGCCTCGTTTTCTTGTTGGCCTGTCACTCTTCATTGAGATGGCTAGTTTTTTCTCTTTTATGATTGGTCGTCACGCATCTTCGTGATAAAAATACTTTGTCGCTAGCATTGAGAATGTCGAAGTATCATCGCTAATTTCGCGACAACCATCGATACCTGTAAATATATCATGTAAATAAGTCGTTGCATGTACAGGCAATATAAAACATTTGTGAATAATTTAAACGAACATTACTGTAAATAAAATATTAGGAGAAAAAAAATCTTCGACCACAGTCTTGAAATAGACAGGTGATTTACGGAATAAATGAAAATCATAAAAACCTATGGACTCTATAGATTACCGAGCGTTGACCGGAGCCGTTTCTCATAACAAGGATATTAAAATAACAAATCAATATTACAATTCGTAACGGGCGGTAACCACCAGCTTCAGCGCGCATGCCTATCGCACAGATGAATTCTCGGAAATAGTAAGGGATTGTTTACTTTTTCATTTCGCTTCAAGATTCTGAGAATTACTTTAAGATAATTGTGTATACAGAAGAAATTTTAATTAAAATTCTTGAAATCTACCCTTGCGATGATTGCTTATAAGAAAAGCGAATCACTGACTTCAGAAAACGTTAAATTGCTCTGTTTGTTATTAATGTTTCTAGTGAATCTAGAGTTGCATACGACTTTTGATCACGCGAATATGAAAATAAAATGTCGAATCGTACGGGCAAGTTACGGTTGATCGTTCGAGGAAAGATTCTGAACGTTTGATTAAAAAATGCATAAAGCGTAATCAAGAAAATAATATTTTGTCTACAAAATTTCTTAATCCAAGGCGAATAGCGGCGAAGCCCGTCTACGTCATAGCACTAGTACCACTGCCACTACGTCATAGCACTACCTTAAGTCTACAATGTACAGCAACTAAGGTATTTCTCATTTAATGCCATTGTCATCGCTGACCAAATAGATTGAGGAAAAAATTGGAAATTACTACAAAAAATTACGACGAATTTGACCATCCTAATATTATTAGAAAACCCATGCAGTGATATTGCGCGCGCGAAGCATCTTTGGCGATTTATGTAAAACGTGGTTGGTATTCTCATTTGAATGAATAAATTATTTTCAATATTTAACTAAGCGTTACGGATGGATCTATACTGCATTCTGTAATTGATTTTAAGGTGCTATTTTTCTGCTAAATCTCATTCGAATGAGATAGGGAATAAGGGATTTAATCATGGTAGATCTGTACCACAAAGCGGCTAGAGATGGAGTAATGGACCTGCTCAAGACAGCTACAAAACGAGACACGAATCGCAAAGACGAAGATGGTATGACTCCGGTTCAATATGCGGCTAGTTGTGGCAACGTTGAAGCACTTCGGTTGTTGGTTGGAAAAGGGTGAGTTCAATAGCAGAACACCTGCAGATACTTAAAGCTTATTATTTCCCTTTCAACCAGTTGATTTAACACCATCCACTTCCGTACTATCCATTGGGCTTTAATACACACTGTATAAATACATCGAAACGTACCAACTCTTAATTTTATATTTCGTGGGTTTTCATTCAATCGAGCAAAATAATCTCCTGCAGTTTCGAAGTTTCCATCTCCAATACTTTTAATTAGCTAGATCTCTCGCCCTTCAAGCCTTCGAGATCCGAATTGGACGGGGAAAAAATCTGCTCTACGTTAGTTAAATGTTTGAAATCTATTCCATTGTATAAGAACAAATAATCACTCAGGAATAATTTTGCTGTATGAGATATGTTGAATATATCATTTTCTTTTCCAATTCAGCTTTAATTTACTTGGATAGAATACTGATAAACCTGAACATATACACTATATTATCTAAACAAGAGCTACCATGTGTTTAGAATTAGAAAACGTACTTTAGGTATTTCATTTATTTTTTTCGCACGTTTTCGAGAAAGCGAACGTGAACAAAGTGTCGATTTTTCGTGGCGCGGAGTAAAATAGGATTACCGAAAAGTTTAAAAACAAAATGACCCCAATTTTTAAAATTTTAAGAAATACAAGAGTCTGTTTTGGAGTGCTAAGGTGCTAATGCTTTATAGACTTTATAACCTGTAATTAATTTTTCATCTCTGATATATATGAAAAGTTTTATTTCGGAGGAATTAAATTTTGAGATCCTCCTATAGTTGTGAAAAAACATCACCAAATAATTTGGTAGCCGGCTTGCTTGACAACGAAATAGTTGAAATAAGAAAATAAGAAAAGAATGTTTTTGTATTGAACACAAAGACATTCCTCTCATGATCCAATATCAAAAAGATTCCTTGAATTTTTTTTTGTGACTTTGGCATTTTTCTAAATATTTCAAATATCCTTCGTTTCCAAAAGTTTTGGAACATTTTTGAAACAAAAAATCAAATAGCGTAAAAAGGGCCTATTGTTTGGTGTCTAGTGATGTAGATTCACTTCATTCAGTCTTTTTGTTTCAAAAAGTCTCCAAGAGCTGGCATTATTGATATCCTATAACAAGGAGAGTCCAAGTAAATATAGCTTTACCCACCAACGGAGCTATGAAACAAAGGTCAGTGTGGGAAACTCAATATGCTAATTATGGTTGAGAGTAGAGTAATCTTGTCTGCTGGTTTTTTTTGTAAGTTTTAGTAGTCTTGGAATCATCTCATGATACTCTACACACACACTCAACACTTCATTTGTCTTTAAGTTTCTGTTGAAGCTGTGACAGTCTTGAGATGTTGATGCTGTGAGATCAAACTATTTACATGTACATGTATATATATATACATAGCACATCATGTTTGTAAGTAGGGCTTATTTTTGCCTGCTGTTTGGGTCACCCACACAATTTTACATACAGTGGTATATGGCTTTCCAAATGAGATAAATTCCCATTGTTTCAAACATTTTTTAAATTAAATTCCAAATATATTCATGGTTTTGGCACACCCCACTTAGTTATGAAGAATTTGAGAAAATGCCAAAAATGTAGATCTATAAAGCCTATCAATTTTTCCATCATTTTTAAAGTTTGAAAGCTATATAAAATTATTTATATATTATACTGTCATTGATTTTAAAATGCCAAGAAAACTTAAACATTAAAATGGCCCAACTTTTTAATATTTTCCTCCACAACTAATTCCTCATCGTAAAGCCAATACAAATGAGAAAACAAGAGCTTTAGATTGATCAGAACAGCACTGATATTATCATCTTATAACTAACAGGGCATATTTTGAGTTGGTGTTTTCAAGCATATTTTTGTTTTTGACCAGTTTTATCATTATAACTAGTTTTTCAATGCATAGCTAAATAAATGTGATAATAGCAGGCTGAAAATGCTGGAAGACGCTGGTACATGACGTATATGTGTCTGACGTAACACAGACAATAAGGGGATTGAAGCTGATGAACCACAACTTCCTTAATAAACAACACAATATCGCCTTTGCTCTTAAATCCTCTTCTTTGAGTGACAAAAAAAAGGAACAAAAAAGGAATAGATATATTTGTAGATGTGCTAATTACAACAGTGCTAAACATAATGTTAAAATGATCTGACTTTAAACAAAATTAATAACGTTAATTGCCTTTCTTCATGAAGTTCTATAAAGGGGCTTGCTTTAAAGCACATTTAGGTCCATTTATAATACAGAGTGATCAGGCAATGCCTATAATAATATGGCTTTATGAAGCATTTTCTGATTGGTGAAAGAAGAACAATGTGAATGTATAATCCAGTACATGAAGTTAGTCAAAGATGTGTAATGTTACTTACGCTTCTCAGTTGACTTTGGCATGACAGAAGTTTTCCCATAAAGTTTTAATGTCTAGCTCCCAATGTTTCTAAGGGTAACCACCATGATGGACCATGGGAATGATCAATGGACTGTGAGAATGATCCTTTCTGATTGGCTGATTTTGTTTGAGCTAAAATTTTGAAGCAGTGAAACAAATTCAGCCAATCAGAAGTGATCATTCTCATGGTCATTTGATCATTCTCACCATCCATCATGGTGGTTACCCTTAGAAACATTGGGAGCTAGACATTAAAACTTTATGGGAAAACTTCTGTCCCTCAAAACTCAACTGAGAAGCATAGCAGTTTTTTTCCTAGCCATTTTAGAAAGTTAATATTAAGCAATACTGTCAGTAACTTCATAAGCACTTGAAAAGGAGGAGCCAGTGGCTTCCAAGAAGGGGGCACTGTTATAATTTGTTGCACTTCCAAAAGGATAGATACTCTTAACTTAGGTGGATGTATGATGACATTTTCTGTTTTAGTTAATTAAGAGGTTTTGCACGACCACATGATGGCAGCCATGTTGCATGGCAGAACAATAGAATCTGTTTTCCCTAAGGGATTGAATTATTTCTGATGTAAAATGATTTTGTTTCTGCCATGCAACATGGTTGCTGCAATCAAAAGTCTATTGGGTCATCCAACAAAGCAATATGACAAAAACCTATTGTTTAAATGGTGTGCAGATTAACATCGCAATGACAATGTTTATAAACATATGTTCACCTAAACTAACACATCTTGGTTTATTTATCACACAGGGGTGATCCAGACAAACCAAATTATGATGGTGCAACAGCAGTCCATCTGGCAGCATCCTGTGGTCAGTTAAACTGTTTGTCCTTTTTGACAAACTTTGGTTGCAATATATGGGCATTAAACAATGATGGCCGGACTCCCTTAGAAGATGCAGCTTACCATGGCCGCATGGACTGTGTTAGACACTTAGATGGCTTGATTGCAATCCAAATGCTTCGGGATAAAAAAGGAGTGGAGAAACAGAAACTGCATGCAAAACGTGAAGCTATTAAACGGGTAAAAAAGCAAAGCAGACTGCAACAGGAAAGAGATAAAGCATATGAGAGGAGAGTGAAAAGTGAATTACAAAATCAATATGATCAACTGGGAAATGGAAAAGTGGGAGAACCAAATGAAAATTGGGGTACACTGAGTACAAGATCTATGACAAATGGCCGATCACGTACTTTCTCTGAATTGACAAGTGGAAAGGAATTTGATGAGAACAGTGGTGAATATGAAGGTAGAAATACAACTTCTCATGTGTACTCAGACACATATTCTCAAAGATCCAATCTATTCAAGGCACTGAAAGGGAAAATCAACAATACTTTACGCAGAAAAAGGCATCCAGGAAACAGTTTAGGATCCATCTCAAAGCATTATTCACATAGCCAGCCAGATTTGATTTTTAAAGCTGGCCCAATGGCCAGTTCCAAGTCTCTTAATGAATTGGGAGATGCAGATGAAAAAGAATCATACATACGAGGCAGATCTCAAAGTATAGGATCAGATGGTTCTGACAGTGGTAATATGAGTGCAGCATTAGGACATATAGTAAAGAAATATGATGATAAGGGTAATGTATCTACAGAAATTCGTTACCAGTCAATGTCAAGCAAGTCTGGAAGTATGGGAAGTCGCAATAGTCACACCAGCCAGTCCTCTCACAAAAGTAATGCAAGTCATGATCATGATCTTGTGAGCTTACAATCAGCAGGATTTGAAGACCACAACCACTCAGCAGAAACAGAAGTTTCTGATGAAATGAGAGCAGTCGTTACCTTTCTCTCAGGATTAAACTTAGATCAGTTTTCTGCTTCATTCCTCAAAGAGAGCATTGATCTTAATGCCTTGGTGTTATGCAATGATAATGACCTACAACAGCTTGGTCTTCCCCTTGGTCCTCGACGCAAGATCTTGGAAGCTGTGAAACGAAGAAAGATGGCCTTACAAAGTCCAGGAATCATGGCTGATTCAAAAATATAGAATTAGCAATTAATAAAAACAGAATTAATTCGGCAAATGAAAGGTTAATTTTTTACATGCTAGCGAGACTAGAGATAAAGAAAGATAGAACTTACAGTTCAACTGCATGACACTTACGTTGAAAGTAGGATAGCATATACATGTATATAGTATATTTAACATTTATTCCATGGAATCGAGTCATACATGAGCTCATAGCTGACAAGACACTGTGCGCCTCATTGGCTATTAGCCATGTATGATGAGATTGAGTGGAATAATTGTTTTATTATATCCACATCCACTGGATTGTGAGAAATATAGAATTTTAATTATTTTCAAGTTTAAAAAATGAAATAACATCAGCGAAATGCTCTGACATTTTGTTTACTTCTGTACTCATGGGATATGAGCTGATATCCTAGTAGTAGAGGAACCAATCAGAGTGCACACTTGCTCATATCCAGTGGATGTGGATATAATAAAGTGACATATTCAGTGTCCAGTAGAATGCATGCCAAATATTTGTAAAACAATTACTTCTATTTAGGGTGTAAGGGACCAGTCATTATTTATGGGGGGGTGGGGGCTGGTGCAAAAGTGGATGTGCCATGTTCTGTTTTTCCTGACCCCCTTTTTGTGATGCACAATTTGTTCTGACCCTCCCCCCCTTCCTACATACATCAACAATGTCCGATGACAATATATTTGCATAAATTTCTATAGCCCCCCTTCTCCTTGCATGAAAATTGGTGATCTCCTCCCCATTTGCACCAGCCCCCCCCTCTAATAGATGACTGATCCCGAATAGTATTTAGTTATCAATTATTTAGTTATTGACTAACTATTAATTCACTCATGCATGAACCAGACAAAGAAACACAAAGATTGCTAGAGGTATGTTGCTTTTGTTCTCAGCTTTCTGCCTGAATGATGTTTGCTATTTGTTACAAAATAGCAAACATCATTAATTAGTATACATACATTTTTCTAGAGTTTCATAGATATATGGTGTGCACTCTCTCAACTGTTTGATGAGGGGATGAGGGAAGAATCTTGATGTTCTCCATCAACTTAAACTGCACAATTTCTTTTACATGATTATTATTAAATGATGACATTGTAAATGCCACTTACAATAAAGAATTCTTTAAGGATTGGCTTTGTGACAGTATCCTATTATTAGAAAATCATTTTCCAACATCCTTCCTGTGTGGTATGTGGAGTGAGTTACAGTTCATATATCATGCAATGCAAGGTAATACACAAGAACAGCACCAAAGATGACCTGCTGCCTGTCGGCCGTTTGACAGTAGTTTGTTGGCCAGCAGTTGGCTGACAGGTCATCTGGGGTGCTGTTCTTGTACATTACCATCATGTGAGTGTAATTAGACTAGTATGTCAATAAAACAATGAAAAATAATACTATTGATTAAGATATCCAAGGTATCTAAAGGCTTGATAATGAACTGAAATAATGTAATTGCTAAAGTCAGTACTGTACATTTCCCACTCATGTAAAAAAATGCTTTAACACTTAGTACGGTCTCTCTTTTACAGTGTGATGCACAAAAGTATGACCACTTTTAATGTATTTGCATACTTTTGTGCAAAGGGTTTTTGCTGCCAAACAAGTATTTGAATGCCTTATTTCATAAACCAGGCAGCTTTTCAGCAAAAGATGTTGCTTTAATACACAAAAGCCTGTGCATACAAGTATGCAAATACAGTAAAAACCCACGTATAAGAACCTGGATTTTTTCAGTTAGCCTAAACAGGTTCTTATATAAATGGTACTTAAAGCAAATTTAGGCTAACTAGGTTCTTAAAATAGGTTCTTATATTTTTAATATAAATTTCATTAATTTTAGGAATAGAACATGATCAGAAAGCAGTGATATTAGCAGAGTACTGTAGTACTTGAGGAATTATGGGAATGGTGAACACAGCTTCAAAGAAAAAATCATATGTCAAGTAACTTCTTAATAGAATCAGATGATGATCTTTATTCAGCAGTTCCTACCTATACATTTTTATGGCAATTCTACTGATAAGAACCTAACTTGAAATTTTAGCCTGAATAGGTTCTTATGTGGAGGGGGCTTAAATTTAAAATTTTAGCTCAACAGGTTCTTAAAACCCAGGTTCTTATACGTGGGTTTTTACTGTACTGATACATCTAGTTGATCAGCTAATATCTGCCACTGATATGTGTGCTAGTCATCCCATCCATGAATTGATTTATATGAATATGTGGACCGCATGGCACTATGAAATACATGGACTAGAAATAATGGAAAGTTATAGTGCTTGGAAAGTTGGAAAGGAGGTTATTCTGGGCGAAAAAGCCTTGGAAATCAATTCGGAAAAATGAATTTCCGACCTCACTGGGATTCGAACATATTCATATAGTTCACTTCAATTACCGCGACCTAACATCTATTTCACCCCGGCCAGCTCCTAGTCTGACCTTGTAGTTCAGCTGGTAGAGCATCAGTAGTAGAAATCCGAAGGTCATGGGTTCGAATCCCAGCCAGGTCGGAAATTCATTTTTCCGGATTGATTTCCAAGGCTTTTTCGCCCGGAATAACCTCCTTTCCAACTTTCCAAGCACTATAACTTTCCATTATTTCTAGTCCATGAATTGATTTACTCTACATCAACAACTATCAATTAATTTTATCAAACAATGAAACAAACTGGGCTGATCTAAGTCAGGAAACAACTAAATCACAGAATGAATTGGAATTTAGCTTCTTGGGTTTTACAGAGGAAGGAAAACCAGAGAACCCAGTGAAAACCCTCGGATCAAGGAAGAGACCCAACAGGAACTCTATTCACATGGAATGCTGAGTCCAGGAATCAAACCCACGAACCCAGAGAAGAGAGGTGATTAACACAATTCAACCCTTGACTCCACAAAAAGGCACAGTTTATAATCATCATGAGTAAGCATACCTAGGATATACATTCCATTGTCTGACATTCGCTCAATGGAACATCTGATCTGCTGGGGTAGACCTGTTGCTTCAACATCAGCATCATGCTACAATAGATAAATGGTATTTAAAAACTCATGAATAATTCTTGAGTCTTTTTCTGCCAAGCTTGGTTCATTTGTAAAAAATTCAGAAGAACCTGAGAACATACACCTAGATGTTTTTAAGCAATAAACTTAATAAAACTCAATAAACTTGCAGATCACATTTTATGGAGTCTAAAACTACTGAGTATGCCTCATATGCATATTCACAAATATCAACATATCACTCTATATATCTATATATCAACCCCACTGGATTGAGGTATCTTGAAGTAAACATTGCTCTAAGTGGTAACTTACAACAGGGAATAATCTTGGGTAGAAGAAAGGAACAGATGCAGACTGATCCATTGATAGGACTTTCCTCATAAGCCAATTTCTGTCATCTGAACTCATCTCAGAGCCTGAAAAGAGATGATATTTTTGTATTGTTTTGTATTATTAGTCATTCTTCAATCACAATAATTATTAATGATTTAACAAAGAGTACCTTTTCTCAATGCACACAGATTTCGCAATTTGGTAATAATAAAGATTATATTCTTACCTCCACTTAATGCATCACTTTTGATAATACAGTTCACATACAGTGGTAAAAGCTTCATACATTCAGGCAATATTAGCTGTTTGTAAACAAAACCACTGAATTAGATACCAGTATAACATCTCATCTCATATAGAGATTATTCTATGTTAAGAGCTTGACATAATTTTTATTCACTCCTTTTCTGTACCACATTGCTCACTCACTCCTGAACATGCTCATTTGTGATATATGGAAAACTTATTAATAAAAATGATATTAAGCTCTTAAATTCCACAATGTATTACACATTACACATTTAGGGTCGATACAATAACACACAAAAATATTTTATTGTTCAAAATATCATTGGACAGTTTACCATGTAGTGATATTGTATCACTTCACTGATATGGTTTTTATTCACAAATGTATCACACAAATATCAACTCTAAATGTGTAACAAAGCACGCACAACACAGCTTTTAAAGGCATGTAATTTGCTCAACTAGTCCTGGCACATTGTTCCAATGTTAGTAGCTTTACCTGCCCAGCTGAAGAGGGAGAAGCACAGTTTCTTCGATAACATGCCAATATTTGAGCACACTGGTTGATTAGCCGCTCTCTGATGTCCTTTGGTGCTGTAGTGAGGACTTGTTTTATGGCTACAGATAAACATAATCTCCGATATCAAACACAGAACATGGAAATATAAGTAGCCACATACAGGTAAATCTCAGCCTTTTGTCATTGCAAATAATAGCTTTAATTCTAGCACCTTATGAGCTGATTCCAAAGGGGAGTGAAACACACTAAAATATTTCATTGTTACTTGTTGCAATGACCAAACAGAAATGTTCCAAGGTAAGAATGGATAATGGATCTGCCACAGATACATGTTGTAATATTTTAAAGTGTAATTGTGAAAAGTTGCAGCACTCTTTTAGAACCAGTCATTACCTTGCTTAGATACAAAATTTACAAAAGTGTCCATTTCACAGCATCTGAACAGCTCTGATAGTTGTGTACAGGTGTTGCATGCTAGGTTAAGAATACGCAATCTCCTCTGACCACTAACTGATGTGTAAAGCAAAGCACACTGCATGTAGGCAGTGCTGTCTTCTTGTAGCTTATCGTCATGTTTGATTTCAATTGCAATAGCCTAAGGGAGTGATAAAGATAGGAGTTTTAAACACAAAACAGAATCAACAATGACAACAACAAGATGTTAATGAGTGTTTTGGCGTTTAATCATCGTGGCTATGTTGAGGACCATTCATTATTTGTGCCAGGGGTGGGGGGCTGCTGGCAAGATTCATCCAAACAAAATATCATGACCCCCTTGCGTACATAAATTATATAAATTTACAGACACCCCTAAAGACATTCCCCCTTCTATGCATAATGTTTTTGTGATTCCTCTTGCAGTCATGATTTTTTGATGCCCCTCATTCTTACCACCCCCCCCCCCCAGGTTTGAATAATGTATGGTCCATTGGTGGAATTTAACAAAGACTGAAAATGCTCTACTACACAACCATCCAATAAATACAGATTTCTTACAGTAGCAGTTGCACTGAAATTATGTTACCAAATTATAATTTGAAGACAGAAATGAAAAGAGTTGATATGTGAATCCATTGTTCACCTTGTGTGGATCAATCCCTGCCAGTTCAACATCAGTTGTGTTACTCATGTAGAAGTTGCCATGGAAATCAACCGGGCGTAGTCCTACATGAAAACAGAATGCTTAACAGTTAATACATAAAAATATGCCACCAGGAAACAGTAAAAGATCAAAATTAGATGAGTCACAGCATGATAAAGTGGAAAATGTAAAATAGGCTTTTTGCAAATCAAGTACCACTGTCAAAATGAGCTCCAGAAATGAAAAGGACATTTTTATATTGGTACAAAGGTGAAGTTTCATCTCAAAATATTTGACACAGGAAAAATGGCATAAATACAACATGACAATTCAGGGTTTGCATGGAAAAATGTGCTGGACAGCATGTTCGTGCAATCCAGAACACTTTCCCACACAAATTCTTAGAAGACAATAGGTTATATATTTCATCTCACTTCTCCTGTGCAAAACATTTTGAGCTGAAACTTCATCTTCTTACTTAAATATGTGGTATTGACTTATGGAGGGTCTGGTCACATGACCTGGTGGTGCAAAACGGCAGCCTATTCTCAGAATTTCCCTTTCCTTCTGTTGATCCCAAGTGAAAACGAAGGGAAAAATATGCAAAAGCAAGAATACCAATAATACCAATACCATATGAATTAGTTCATTGATAACAACCAAAAAAAACTAAATGAAATTAACTTACCTGTGCTACAGCGAAGTCTCATGACAGCATCAAATCCTGTGTTGCATTCTACTGCTTTCTTCAAGTCTTCCTTGAACTGTCCCCCATGAGTTGACTCCTATTCTCAGCACAAAAATTAATACACAATTTTATTAATTAATTTGGGTATCTCTTTTCTTGAGCATCTGTAGCAACAAAATTAAAAATATATTCTATCTATAACTAATATTGTTATAATAGACCTAGTTTCCCAAGGTCAGTTGGATGATCATGAAAGAATGGTTTCAAGTCGAGGTTGGCCTTAAGAAACAAAAGACTCAAGTTAAGTCATTGTGCAGTGATCATCCAAATTAATTCAGGAAAGGTCTATGGTTTAAATTTACAAACCTTGAAGTAAGAATATCTGTAGATCTGTCCTCCAGTCATACTAGCAACAGAACCAATAGTAGCAAGGTCTATGTAAGCATTAGGGAACAGAAACATGTCCACTGTGACACCACTTTCTACACAGTCTTTGGCTAGCTTTTCGTAGCAGTTTGTCTGGGGTCCTAAGATGGTCTAAAAAGAAAAGTATATGGTATTTCCTGTAAGTCACATTTGCTTGTTGGTGCATGAATGACAAAGGCTTATCATATACATATCAAGATTTACCCGCAGAAAAGCCATTCAATAGATTTTTGTTTGTTTAGCATTCTCCGCCAATTGGATTGCACGTATCGATTTTTCACGTGTGAGAAAAACAATAAGTCCAATCAGAAGCCGTGTATGGCTTTTTTTCACGTGTGAGAAAAATGATACGTCCAATCAGGAGTTACTTCGTTTGCGACGAAAATAAACAAGCTAGGTTCGCCTCGTGTTTACAAAACAAAGTTCGTTGTTGCCGTTACTTTAGCTTAGTTTATTCACTAATTCAAAGATTTACAAAATTACGAAAACAAGAATACAAAAGAGAGAAAACCAGTCGAGATATGACGCTCTTGAAAGACTACATGAAGTGCAAAAACAAAGAAAGAGAGATTCACCTTTTGTTCATTTAGACGAAAAGACGGAGCCAATTTTAATTAAAAAATTCAAATTCAAATGAAAAATCTTGGTATGTATAAAATAAACAGAAAACACCATGGAAAGTGCTTTGTACTGTTTTTATTCACTCGTTGCTTCATATCATAAAACTCACTCGCTCGTTCGTTTTATGATACTTCACAACTCGTGAATAAAAACCGTATGCGTGCACTTTCCATGAAGTAATCTCTATTTATGCCACGTGATATCAGATCTCAATTCCATAGCTTTCTAGTCATACTACACAAGTGACTCTACCTTTTCCTTATCAGTTCCAAGTAGTTTCCTATCTTCTCGATTCTTTAATTTACCAGGAGCTTCTGCAATTGGTAGTGAGGAATGGAAGACAAAGAGTTTGCCACATATGCCCGCCGACTAAAAACAAAATTTGCAATCAAACATCTCATAATTTACCATGAAGCAGATTTTTTATGACTGTGAAAAGGTTGTAGCATGTCAGTGTAAGCATGCCTTGTCATGTAAGTGTGTCTTACTGCAACCATGATGTTTTCTAGAATTTTGCTGTGCCTTGCCATGCTTTGACTGTGTTCATGCTACAAGCTTTTCAGAGTCATATGAAATCTGCTCTACCAATACAACTAGTTACAAGGTGCAACATCTACGTATCATGAATGAACAATGTGCTCTCTTTCTTATTAAAAGACCCCTTATGCTGAATGCTGATGTGTGGGGGTCACAACAAAAGAGTTTTTATTTCTTGAGAATTGAATGCTTTGACTCCCAGGTAGGAATTGCCATAGAAAAGTATATTTTGCTCACTACATACCTTCAGAGCTTCTACTCCTGCTTGGATCACAGGTCCAAGAACAGTTTCTGTGTCTCTCGAATCAATAAACATGGTTGATATTTGTTCAAGTAAGCTGTCAATCACACTTCTTGCTTCCTGGACATCAACAAGAAATCCATCTAACAGAGGGACAAAGACATCCTCTACATCTGATACTACCATCATTTGAGGCTGGGCTAAGTTTTCCTGGAAAAATCAAGCATGTTATTAAAATAATGTATACTTAGCAAATTATCAACACTGCTGGCATTAATGTCACCATCATTATCACATCTGTAAATTCAGTAACATGACAGTATCAATGTAATCATTCTCATCATCATCATCATCATCATCCAGGTTATGCCACTTTACTGAGCCAGCAGAGATCAATTATATGTATACAATATATAGGAAATCTGTGAGTTGATTTTCTCGTGGAACAGTGCTCAATACATTGAAGTAGAGCGGAATAAATAAATAAATATGTTAATAGAAAAAGATGCAACTACATTTTCCCGACAAGCCTGTTTCGTGAATCGCTTCACTCTTCAGGGGTTTAATGAAAGAATATTCATGACTGCTACGTATATATACCAGAAGATTTATGTATAATTTATGTAAATCTTCTGGTATATATATGTAGTAGTCATGAATATTCTTTCATTAAACCCCTGAAGAGTGAAGCGATTCACAAAACAGGCTTGTCAGGAAAATGTAGTTGCGTCTTTTTCTATTAACATATTTATTTATTTATTTATACAATATATATATATATATATATAGATTACTTCCAAGTTTAGAATGCAATTGTACATTGGAGAAGCCATCAATTGAGAATGTAACACAAGCTGTTGCAACCATGTTGAGTTTAATATTTTAATGCCAAGTTTTTGGATGGTGCGTCCATCTTTGGCGTTAGAATATTAAACTCTATGTAGTATTTAAAAAACGAGTAGCAGTGTTTTATCAAATATAAAAACCCGAGGTGTAGCCGAATGAACTAAATTTGGCAGAGAAAATCCAAGTTAAAGTTTATGCAAATGAAGACGATTCTATATCAGATATAAAA
>JAAAQI020167003.1:0-41610 GCA_011800005.2 Stichodactyla mertensii | reverse complement strand
CCCCATTTCCCAATCCCCATTCCACATTCCCCATTACCCATTCCCCATTCCCCATTCCTTGTTTTAGTAACATCCCGTTTTGATGGTTTGCCCTTATGAATAGATTAACAAGTTCAATTGGAAAAAGGAAAGAAAAGGAGAAAAAAAGAAAAACAAAACAAAACAAAACAAAAGAAAAAAAGAAAAAGCACAAAAAAATTCAGGAAAACGTCTCGCAATCAGGGTAGCGAATCCCTATCAATACTATCGATCTGCGTGGTTTAGGCCGCCGGATTCACTTACATGTATCAGACTCTACACGTCTGGGAGACCAATATAAGCAGATCTTGAGAAAGAAAGAAACCGCGCTATAAAAAATTCACTCTTAAAAACAAAACAAAACAAAGCAAAAGCCAACCAACCAGCCAACCAACCAACCAAAAAGAAAAGAAATCTGAAGTAAGCTTTGTCTCGTAGCTTTCGTTTTTCGTTTAATTTGATCCTGAATCTCGCTCTTTTTTGGATATTTTATGCTTAAAATCCAAAGCATTTATTTAATGTAACTGTCATCCCTTGTAAAATTCGTAGAGAGATAAAATCTTGGCGTTGGTCAAGGCCATACTTTTTCATTAAGTCCTCAAAATCACTCTTGAAGGTCACAGGCCGGCAGAGTAAAAAATATCCGAAGCCGGATCATTAGGATCTTGCGATGCTCTGTTCAGTGGAACCTCTCGTTCCTAGCCTAAGGGCATGTAGATGATATTACATGGGCGCGCGGAGATACGAATTTTATTTTCGAGTGTTGATGATATCTCTCACTCGAAGATAAAATTCGTATCTCCAAGAGACTCTGTTTATTTTATAAATATCGATGAAATATCCAGGATCAGGGAAGAATTTTAAGGCCATTTGTGATTGGTTGATACAAGGGTAGTCATGGCAACGGTGATATCTTCACATGTGAAGGATAAAAATGATATCTTCACTGTGTACGGAGTTTTAGAAACAGGAGAAATCCCGGTATTTCATTGATATCTATATAAAAAACAAACTTTCACTTGTTACTCCGAGATGAGCGAGCGCGGAAAACGGGGCGATATCGGGCAGAAGCGCACGGAAACTGAAAAATCAAAGATGATAAGAAAAAGGGGGAAAATGCATCAACTTGTGTGGCTTGTGGCAATGTACGACTGTTCCTAATTTAGAGATGATATCGAATTTTCGCCGTGTTTGTTCTTCTAAGGAGCCTTGAAGTCTACCGATTTGAATTTCAATTGACTTTAAAAGTTCGTCACTTGATTACAGCGTGATAATACTTAAAAGGTTATCTAGACTTAAATAGTATATTAAGATAGAGGGAACGCTTGTTGAGGAACCGAGTTGAGTCAACACTGAAGAAAAGAAATCATCGCCTGGTAGAGGAGGAGTTTCTCTATTGAGGACAGATAAAAGACCAAAGGTCATTATCCTTGAGATACTTACCAATACTACTTCAACACATGTTCTATATAGCTATCAAAGAACGCAAACAGACCAGTAACCTTTGGCTGGAAGCAAGCGATGACAATTAAGAATAGTTAACCGTAAATTTTATATTCCTACTAAGTATTTATCAGAAATATTTAAAGGAATCCTCTTAACTAAATCTCATTTTGCAATGATTTTGTGCGAAGTTCAAGTCCTGAGTCTGCGTTCCTTTTGACCTCCGTTTTTAATTGAGACTTAAAGGAACACATGCGTAGGGAATTGAGAATTGAACCTTAATAAATGAATAAGTAAATTTTTTATCCTGCCAGGCAGACATTCCAATCATTTTTGGCATACCTTTCTACATGCAGCACGGGAGGTATACGGCCACTTGACCCCTTCTTTTTATGTCTCTACAACGTGCACGGTATGCTGGCCATTAGTCCTGATACTACACAGACTGACTCTTGCAAGGCTTAAAACACACGAAAAGACGCCAAAAATGGATTTGTCTGGACTCCTTTTTATTAGTGGGAAAATACTACGTCCAAACGATCAAGGTCTATTCACCAAGGGTCTATGGGCAACACAATGTTTACGTGATGTTTTTACTTCAAAAATGCACATAGATATGTATGTGGGACGCGATTTGATGAAGGGTTGAGTTGTTAGCTCGAAATGTCACAGCCAACCCATCAGCACCGTTGACGAATGTTTTAATCATCATCACTTTTAATCCTTATCATCGTCATCGTCACTATCATCATTCATCGTTATCACTTTCACCATATATCGTCATCATCATCATCATCATCATCATCATCATCATCATCAACACCATCACAATCTCTATCAACGACAACATTACTAATGGTGATATTTAAGGGGTGGCTTCCAGAAACCTTTTTCCTACCCTTACGTAGAATTATTTCCATTCTGGAGTAGTCATGAACGTGAAAGAATGCTGGTTAATCTAATCGACATCTGTGTATCTAGGTGCTAGGAATATCTTTGACAGTACCTTTCCCCGCCAGGGACAACTATGCTTTGTTTGCAAGACGATGATCGAATTTCTGTTAAACTTTTGGCACATGTATTGAAGTACATCATATTTTTCCAGGTCCTGTTATTTTATTGCGCTCTGTTTTACCGCGCAAGCATGACTTTTATATCTATGCGCCGCAGGCGAAATTTGCATTCTTTGTTTATAGTAATTATCAGATCGCACTAATCTGGCTTTTAGAGTACTAATGACTTGTACTGCACTTAATTGGCTTCCATAGAACTAAGTGTGCTTCCCATAGAACCGACATGGTTTCTTGCGGGAATTGTATGGCTTCGCACGCCAGTTACTTTCAGCACTGACATTCGAAAGACTTCTGGTTCAAACTTTTCTTTTTATACTCGCTTTTAAATTTCAGGGAGAAGGGGAAAAAAATGTTTGAACTAGGTTGTATTAAAACATAATGTCAGAAAAAGCTGCTCGGGTTCGTGTTTTTCCCTTTACTTGTTTATTTCATTCTAAGAATTTTTAAATAATCCACGCGATTAAGATGTGGTGGGTAGTAATTCCACGCTGTGGCTGCCTGCTGCACAGATCATCCTTAGTGCTGTTGTGTCTTGAGGGTTAAACGATGACCCTAAGGGTATTTCTAATATTGTTTTCAAAAAAAAAAAGGACCTTGAAAACCATCGTGGAAACAGAATTTCGGGTTCGCATCCGTGTCATTCCGATACTTTAGAGACTATGAAATTAGTGATTAATAAATTTTTGATAAATATTGATCAGTGGCTAGGAAAACACCATGATAGGATGGTGATGATGGTGATGATGATTATGATTAATATTATCATTGTTATTGATGTTATTTTAAGATATCGTGCAGAAGCTATTCATCAATTTTTTATATGCATTAAACGGATATTTTATTACAGATCTCATAGTTTTCCTCTGATTTCTTTTAGCATCTCAACAAACAACACCAATCAGCCAAGTCACTACTGTTTACAGGGACCACCGGGTGTACAGGGCCTACCGGGTAGAGATGGACTTATGGGGAACACTGGTCCCCCGGGCAGAGAAGGAAGGATCGGACCTCCGGGGAGAGACGGTCAGTAGCGTACGATCTTGAAACATTTATAGAGGGGGAACAGGGTATACGGGTATGCGGTATACGGGTATACGGTATCAGATATAGGTATTCAGGGTGGAAAATGATTCCCGAGGAATATTGTGTCTTCGGGTAGACAGAGATAAGTGAGCGAGCTTAACAAGATGAGCTACGAGAAATAACGTTTCTTCTGGGCCAGACCCAATGAAATTATTGATTTAAACAAAACAACAAGATGTGTTGATAACAAGGAACAACATGTTTGATGTATCAAAAAAGCAAAAATTAAGAACTTCGTCCAAATTAAATAACGCGTTCCCGCTAGTTTCAATTTTCATGCGGTTAATACAACGGACTATCAAAAGATTTGTCAACATTTTGTCTGTCATTGTGTCATTCAGTCTAAGTTAAACTAATGAGACTAATATATTTGACCATTCAATCTTGGGATTACAGGTCAAACGCGTAGCGGAAAGAGTATCTGTGTGGTTTGTGAATTAGTGCAGTTTGAATTCAATCTATCCTTGCTAAATTCTCACACATCCGAGCATAAATAACATTCTGCCCCATATCAGTTGCTTATCATTGTGAATAGTTGTCGATCGTTGCAAGTAGATTTTGTGTGAGTGGGAAACGGTAAGGCAGATTCGATTAACGCGAAAGCAATGGGAAGCCATTTCAGTGTTACTGCATACCGTACCGTGTACGTGCTGCAAGTCATTACCGTACGTTTCCCACTCATACCATAACCATTCTTATGGGAAGCCATTTCAGTGTTACTGCATACCGTACCATATATGTGCCGTAAGTCGGTACCACATTTCCCACTCATACGATAACCATTCTTATGGGAAGCCATTTCAGTGTTACTACATACCGTACCGTGTACGTGCTGTAAGTCAGTACCGTACGTTTCCCACTCATACGAAAAGCACATAACTTATGGTCGATCGGTTTAGTAGTGTATTAAGTTGCTATCTGTACAGTATTGGTGGCATTCATCACTCGCACGCTGTCATGACTGTAACTCATTCCACTTATTACGTTCAATTCATCTAATGATATCAAAGGTTTTACTTGCTTTGCCCTAAGATACGCTCTTAACTGATTTTGTTACGATCCTTTGGTATTTGTTACATCAACCTATGTTCCATTAATTGATATGTTGCAGCTCAAAGTAGATTTGGCTTAAGGATAGAGGGGAGGGGTGGGTGGAGTGGTTATGCAGAGGGGAGGGGTGGGTGGAGCGGTTATACAGAGGCGAGGGGTGGGTGGAGTGGTTATACAGAGGGGAGGGGTGGGTAGAGGAACCCTGAAATTATAGATGGTAGATAGATTTATAGCGTATTACCACTGACCTAATGCTCGTGTTTACCAGGTAGACCTGGCGCTAATGGTCGTGATGGAATACCAGGTAGAGATGGACTGCCAGGAAGAGATGGTGTTGTAGGTGCACAAGGCACGCCGGGTAGGTATGTCACACTTTTATTTATTGAAGCGTTTTTGTAAAAAATTAGAAATGGGAGGAAGAAAAAAAAAAGGATGGAAGGGATGAATGTTTTTGAATAAATTTCTGAATGAACTTTTTTCTAGAAGAGGCCACCTTGCAAACCATTTATCGACCAATAACTAGTTTGAAAGGAGGTTTATTCTCGGTATGGTTTGTAGGTCCATTTCCTCTAGGTCACTCTAACTCTGTCTCTCTTTCGTTAAGGCAGAAATGGTGCCCCAGGTCAAAAAGGTGACAAAGGAGATATAGGACCACCTGGGCCCCCGGGTATAAAGGGCCGAAGAGGAAAAAAAGGGGACGTTGGTCCGCGGGGTCTGCCTGGATTACCAGGACCAGGGACCATGGGAATACCGATGACCGGACCACGCACCAGGACCACTCCCCGTCCTACAGAACCTGATAAAAGACTAGAACCACCTGAAGGAAGGTCAGGAGGGGCTGTGTACATCAGATGGGGAAGAGAAGACTGTCCTGGTAAAGGAGTATCGCTAGTGTACAAAGGTATGTTCTTGTATCGTGGCTGCCGCAAACACAGGGGTCAGCGGTCAGTTAACAGTGCGCGCGCACACTTTTAATTTGGTTCCACTTGTACAGCGCTATTTTGTGCGAAATACCGCTGAACATCATTACAGAAGGCGGTATAAAAGCAAATTGACACATACGATATTTATACATAGTACAAATTCTGATGCTTTGTAGGTTTGCCATCATTCCCTAGAGAATAAAATGACAAGAGAGACGGCCGCCATGTTGGTTGATCATTAAAAAATTTTTTTTGTAAAGTTCAACCAACATGGCCGCTTTGACGTCACATGAAAACCAGCAAGAGCATTAAAATACTATGATTTTATGAAGTTTTTTGCTTGTAATGTTTGGCATCTTTTTCAGGACAAATGGCTGGAGGTTCTTCAAGAGAGGATGGTAGTGGATCGAACTTTCTCTGTATGCCTCTCCAACCATTCTACGCGCGTGCGCCTAACCGCTACAAGTTAAGGGTCCATTTGTACGGCGTCGAATACGGTCAAGTAGACGACATATTTCTGAGAATACCTGGACGTCCCAGGGACATGAATTACCATGGGGTCCCTTGTGCTGTATGTAGGACCTTATCAAGACCCTCATTAATAATGGTCCCTGCTCGTTATGTGTGTCCTAGTAACGCATGGACGAGGGAATACCATGGTTATCTCATGGCATCAACTAGCAACAGCACCAGGTCGGAGTTTATTTGCGTCGACGCTGACGCAGGAGTGGCAAAACCAACGAGAAACAAAAGAACTCAACGCGAATCTTTCCTCACTGCCGTTCGGGGCAAATGTGGAACGCTTCCATGTCCTCGGTATCGACAGGACTGGGACCTGACATGCGCAGTTTGCACCGCTTGATTTCCAATACAATCACTCCACGTGGTCAGAGCATGCGACGTGCGAACCAGCGAGTCATACATTATGGTGTCATGCGGTATGTGAAATGCCATGCGTGACATTCATTGACATGCGCATTATATTCTGGAATGAAAGGTCGTTTATTCGGTGTAACTACGCATGCGCATAACATTGAATCTATACATTGATTTATTTCGATGCGCAAATCTATATTACTGCCATAAACGACGTGAATTTATTAATTTTTATCAATAATCATTAACTACTCTAAGTTCCGAGGGAATTCCTCTACTGCGTCGATATTTTGGATGTTGAAATACCTCACACTTCTGGACTTGGTTATCTGCCGTTATCTATCCTTGGAAAGCAACATCTACTAAGCAGTATATGAGTCTTCTGCTGGATATAGAATGTACTGCAACTTTAGTGGAATTCATCTTAATGTAAATACCACAAGATATAGAGTAGTATGTAACGGGCACAACTAACTGCCTGCATACAGTTAACGTCAAGAATATTATATTAACATTGAGATATGGCATGTGGTATCCTTACCTTGATATATCCTGGCTGTGGATACATAGTGTTACATAGAAATGAGAGAATGGATGATCATCCTGGAAATCCTGGTCTTCCTGGAAATACTTTGTATTCCTGAAAATGTCTTCTTTGCTCTTCTAACTGGACAAGGAGTACAAGGGTATTTTGGGATACATCTGCTCACTCATAAAGACAACCAATTATGACTGGATAGTGAGGACATCATCAAGAGAGGCATTAGAAATTAGTTGAGAAATGTTTGTCTCATACAGACTAGCAAGTACTCAAATTTCAAGTTATTCATGTAGACTGTCCGCTGCTGTGGCTAAGGCTTGTACAGCAACACAAGGTGCAGTGAATTAAACTTATAAGTTTGAAACTTCATATCAGCATTATGCAACCACTGCAAATAATGGCGTTTTTGTGTCTGTTAGACACATACACAAACAACTTGGCTTAAGACAAGAGTGTGAGCAGGTGCAGGTCAAGAAATTTGAATTGTTTTCATAGGAGAGCAGGAGCTGGTCTGTATGGGTCATTTGCCACACTCTTAATATTAGCACTTTAGGAATGACTAGATAAAACTTCAGTAATATGTGAAGCTGCTGTCTGACTAATAGTCACAAGTTGAAAAGTTAAATCCTTGAATGATCGTGTGTATAAAATCCCATTCAGTTATTTTAACTTCAACATTGGGATAA
The DNA here is from genome assembly GCA_011800005.2 of Stichodactyla mertensii. NCBI lineage: Eukaryota > Metazoa > Cnidaria > Anthozoa > Actiniaria > Stichodactylidae > Stichodactyla > Stichodactyla mertensii. The sequence continues at coordinate 33,917 of JAAAQI020167003.1, read as the reverse complement.
GAGCAGCCAGAATAATTTTCTTAAATCAATTAACTCTTATAAATTATCAAACTCAGAAATCACATTTTATTGGTATAAAATAATCAGATGCTGTTATACAATTGTAAATAAAGTGATTTTATTTGGAGATATTGCACTGCCAGAAGATAAGGAGTGAATGATAACCTATGTACTTGTATTCAAGGTAGATTGGTAAGCTGATGACGTCTCACACTTCAGTACCTCCCTGACTGCCATGGTAGCATAGCACGAGGGGGGGAGGGTAAGTTCTATTTGTAACGCTAGATATTTCCCATCTGTTGGTACTTTTAACACCATTTTCCCATTCAACCGGTCCATATCAGTAAGAGCCAGAGGTTCTGTTGCATCATCATACTTCATTAAATGCCATGATGTGTTCTTAGGTTTTACAACTACATGCCTGAAGGAAAAAGGGTTGAAATTCGAAAAATCCTACTGGTACTGTTCACTGTGTCTTGATTCACGGAGCATGAAAAAATAGAAATAGATGCTACATGTATGTGCTTCATTTAATCATCCAGAAAACTATGGTTTTAGCTTCATGCTCCATTAAATTTGTCTTCATCGTATTAATTTGGTGTACAACACTCAAGAAGAGAGTACCTTTATGTTAAAAACTTCAATACACTGCTTTCTTATGGTCCATAAAGCATTTTGTTTTGCCTCATTTGAGTCAATTTGGTTTGGCACTTTGCATGAACACAAATTAGTTTTTCATCTCTCATGGGACAATTCCATGTGCAGTGAAGAATAAAAAGCTATTGTATTCATGCAAAGTGCCCCTCAAATCTAGAGTGACAGACCAGTGAACATGCATATCAGCCACTGGCCTGTAGAATTGAGAAGTTTGTACTGACCTGTAAGTACCAGACAGTGAATAGTCCTTAACCCTGTGTCGTAACCCATCAATATCAATACCATCTTTGGCCATAAGCCCTTTATAGACCAGCTTACTGTTGTACCCTGGGTAGGTGACGTCATACCCAGGTAGAGGCATGATGATGTCATGGATCATGTATTTCTCAGATTTAATATCATCTGAAGTGAGCAAGCGTACAGAAGTGTGACGAGATGGTGGGACTGCACTAGCTGTATCATCCAGGGATTCATCTGATAACAAAATTGTTTCAATAATAATGCTAAACATGATTTGTGTTTTATACAATTTAGCAATAGTTTTTTTTTTGTCTTGGAAAAATCAGACAGGGTTTGTTGCATAAAAATCTGAAAAGAATTAATAAAACAGCCAGCATTATATCACACATCAAATTAAACTAAAGAGATCTGTACTGTACTTACAAACCAATAATTTCTTACCAGTGATGTCTGTTTCAATACAGTCCATACTTGGAGATGATAGATCATCAGTGAATACCAGGTCACCTTCCACAGGCACAAGGCCAAATTCCTATAAAAAGGAATGCCATGAATGATAAGCCAAAACGTCTGTTAGAGTGGTTTTCATTAACCCATGAAACAAAGTGTACTAATTAGAGTGTAATAGTCAGATAGACACAATGAAAAACAAACTCTAACAAATATGTCATTTCCAAGTTCTCAAAAATGATGCATGAAGGTGAGGCTTCCTGAAAAACCATGTTTGGTGGCAGGGAATGACTGGCATTTCTTTGACTTTTTCTGTAACTTGCTTCAAAGTTTATTTTCACAAGTGAATTGCAACCAAGTAGTTAAGAAAAGAGTGACAACAGAACAAGTCAGTCATTTCACACCACAAAGTGTGATTTTGCACAAAGCCTCACCTTCATACATCATTTTCAAGAACTTGGAAATGACCTATTTAGTTTGACAATGAAATCCAATTATTTACTTCTTTAAATAATAGTAAACAGAAGGTGTAAACTTCTAGATCTGTAAACTTCTGCAGTGTTGTAATGATTGCTGACCATAGGTCAAAAGCTTCCCAACACTGACTGACAAAAACTGACTAGTCAAGCTACATGTAATCAAACGTAATTTATCCTAATATGATTGTCCCTTGTCAAGTCCAGTCCAGAGCAACAACAGCACATTGCCCAAAGAAGCACATAAGTACAACTTCAGAGAACAGCATGCTAAGGACCTGAGGTACGTAACAAGAGGTGTATTTATCTCACACACCTATGACTCATGCACTTCCAATGTGCAGCAGTAAAGCTGTTGAATGTCTTAGGCACACAGACAGACAGACACATGAATACTACATGTGACAGCTGTTGTATGTCAGCACCATTCTAGAAGTGGATCTAAGGAAGTGTGTACCACAGATAAATAATTAATCATTATTCAATTTTCTTGATACCTTGATACGCCAAGAGACCACTTGATTCCAGATAAAGCTTTGATATGAATGTACGTACATTAATCTGGTGTTCCGGGGAATGGATTGTAATGCATTGACAAGGTCTTTAGTTCCATGCTTCACAAGCCCTTGCAATAGATTACTTTCTATGCTCTTTTGTTTTGAGAGTTTTGGTAAAGCTTTAGCAGCATCACCAGTTTTCTTCCATAGTTCTAGAGCATCATTGAAATCTTTTGTTCGCCCAGACTTAGGACTAAGAATGGAGTTCACAGCTTTCATCCACTGGCTTAAAATAAGAGCTTTACCTGAACAATACAAAACAACAATCAAACTGCTTGTCATATGGCAAGGGTCATGTCAATTTATGGTTCATAACTTACAGTACAGACCTCTTGCTCTGTTAAGAAACAGGTATACCTACTGTAGCTCACTGCTTAAAATTAACACTTTTTTTCTAACAAGGAATTAAATAGTAACAAATAAAAAACACTGCAGATATGACAGCAAATGAGAATGATATCCTACCTGTATGATGTGTTGGGACAGCAGTAGTACCAAACCTCTGTAAACCATAATAATTAATAAACCCAACATTTGTTAAGGAGTTCATAGCTTGCTCAATATTCTCTGTACTTCCAGTAACATCTCGTAAAGTGATAACAAAATGATTACCAGAGAGTTGTCCAAGAGTGAGGCGGTCTGGACGATATTCAAAATTCCCTAATGTAATACCCCTCAAAGTCTTGTTTAGACCTTTAAGTCTTTGTGCTTGTACTCTATAAGCCCTAACTTCCTGGACAGTAACTCCCCTGCGATCTTTTGTTCCTGCATAACCAAAACAACTAGGCTTTGCATGAACCAGTTTTGATAATAAATTGATTGCCTCCATGGTGTCTTTGTTTTCTTTGTAGAGCACAAACTTACAATAATCACCACGATTTGTAGGCCACTTGTCTTGTCGTTTCTTTGCTGGGTTTCCATGGTAGCAGAATACTCTCACAGTTTTATGTTCATCAACAGTAACAGTTTCTGTATCTACAAATAAAGCAAACACTTTGTTACACTAGAGTAGCGTATGAGTGGGAAATGTATGGTACTGACTTACAGCATGTACACGGTATGGTATGCAGTAACACTGAAATGGCTTCCCATAAGAATGGTTATCGTATGAGTGGGAAACATATGGTACTGACTTACAGCACGTACACAGTATGCAGCAACACTGAAATGGCTTCCCATAAGAATGGTTATCGTATGAATGGGGAACTACAATATTGACTTACAGCACGTACACGGTATGCAGTAACACTGAAATGGCTTCCCATAAGAATGGGGGAAGGGGTGATAATGGGATACACCAACCTAAAGAAGGGAACTTCTCTTTGATATATTGATGAACTTTAGTCCTATGGTCTTTATCATCATCTGCACTTAAAGTCATGCTGAACGTCACATCTTCACTCTCCAGGACTGTCTTTACTTTCTCTAAATCCTCTTCTGATAGAATATTGTCAGTGCTGTCTTGATGTGAATCATTCTCTCGTGGAACGTCTGTGTTGGTCAACTGTACTAGATTTCCTTCAACATCTCTTTCGTTGACTAAAAAGTCTACATATCTTTGCTTCAAGATGCCTTGAAAACCTTCATGTTTACTCACATATTCTGTTATACCGACGTCTTTTTCTGTGGTATACATTGGAATCAAATCTTCAGCGTCTGATAAAGATTCAGTAGATAAAACTTTGCAATCAGACTTTGATCCAAGTTCATGACCCGAAGGGGATTTTCTACAAATTGAAGTCTTATTTTCTTGATCATATTTTCTAACTTCAGCAACGTTAGCTGTGGTAAAAGTTTCTTCGTTATCATAGCTTTGTATTTCCTTGGCTTTCGGTGTGTTTTGATTGGAATTATCACATAATTTTAAGCGTTTTTGAGGAGCACCTAAAACACAATCTTCTTCCGCCATTTTGCTTCTTTGCACGTGGGTATGAACAGTCGTACCACAGGACGCCCACGCGCTAACACTGTAACACTTTTGATTTGGCTCTTCTCAAAACTTACAAAGCGCATTCAGTTTTTCTTGAAATACTGGAAATAATGTGAAGGAGCGCATTTAAAGTAACTGCTATTTTTGAATGCTTGATTTAAGCGTTTTACAACGCATTTTGATTTTAAGTATCGGGCTTCCTGTGGTACGCTCTAATAATTGATTCGCGATGCATCAGTTGCAAACATTTCTCGTATTTCGAATTCTTTCAACTGCTTACATCTCGATGGCGTCCAAAACTATGCGAGCTGTGCTTTTCGAACCAGGCGGACCAGAAAAGCTGTCAATTGGTGTAGTTCCGAGACCAGAAGCTGGTCCAAATGAGCTGCTTATTCGGGTTTTTTACACAGCTTTGAATCGAGCAGACACGTTGCAAAGGAAAGGTCTGTATCCAGCACCCCCAGGGGAATCGGATATCCTTGGACTTGAAGTAGCAGGACTAGTGGAAGAGAAAGGACCATCATGTAATCTAAACTGGAAGTATGTTGATTATAATTAAATTTTTATTGGTCAATTAATTTTTATAGGAATGATTTGCAGTGATTTTCAAGAGGATCAAAAGACAAAGGCATAGAGACCCTTTATACAATAATGGCCACTACTAACTTGCATAAAGCAAATGCTCAATGAATCGTGTAAATATTCTGTCTTCACATGAAAGACCATCAGTGAATCAGTAATTGTGCACAGTTTCAAAATATAATAATAAATCGTTGTAGTGGTTGTGCCAACAAAATTGTGGGACACTTGGTATATTACACTAAGCAATGTATGCCTCTGTGGGAAGATTGGGTGGTGTGAGAGCTGTTATGCCCTGCCTGTCACCGCTGGGGTCACAGGTTCAGTCCCTGGAGCTGCTATCTCAACCTTGTAAGTAGAGTTGTATGTAGATTCTCTCCTGTGCTTCAAGGGTTTTTCTCTTCGGGTTCTCTACTTTTCCTATTCATTCTGGGGGGGCATTCACTTTAGATTGGAGCCGTAGCTCTGTAGTGAATGACCCATGTTGTCTCACAACAATGAAAAGCCTTGTTTTTACTCCTTACCTCCCCTCCCTGATAATATCTATTCTGTATTTTATTTATCAGTAATTATTTTATTCTATATTATTTTCAGAAAAGGAGACAAAGTTATGGCTTTAGTGCCAGGTATACTGCACTGTCTTGCATTGCAATGGGCAAGTTCACAAACATTACTGAATAACAACTGATCCTTTATTAATTAATTGTAGGTGGTGGTTATGCTGAGTATGTAACGGTTCATGAAACACATGTGATGTCCATACCTAGTTCATACAGTCTCTCAGAAGCCAGTGCAATACCAGAAGTATGGCTCACTGCATATCAGATTTTGCACTTCATTGGCAATATAAAAAAAGGAGAAAATGTTTTGATTCATGCTGGTGGTAGTGGTGTTGGGACATCATTAGTACAGCTCACTAAACTGGCAGGAGGCAGTGCATTTGTAACTGCAGGTAGTGAGGAGAAAATAAGAAATGCAGTAAGTCTGGGGGCCAAAGCTGGATTTAATTATAAATCTGGAGACTTTTCAGACTGGATTCTGGAGCAGACACAAGGTTAGTTGTCATGGTTATTCACTGTTTGTCTGCACCTTGGATCTGAGGAGGGTATATTGCGTAGTACCAGAAAACATCCTTACCTCCCCCATGGAGGGGGATTAGAATTTCCCAGGAATAGGGGGGGAGGTCTGAGGAGGGTGCTGTATACTTGGGTACTTTCTTCAAAGAGTTTCTTGGGGTTTGGGATCCTAGCGTCAACATTCCATGAGGCAAGTTAATGGGTGTTTTGAGAATATACACAAGAACTGTTAGTAAATCTTATCTGATCAACAGGAACAGGAGTTGACATTATAGCAGACTGTGTAGGAGGTTCCTACTGGGAAAAGAACATCAAGAGTCTTGCAAGGGATGGACGATGGGTGTTGTATGGCCTGTTAGGTGGTGGGAATGTTGATGGCAATGTACTAGGCCAGCTGCTGAGAAAACGAGCTACCTTAACTGGCACAACTCTCAGGAGTAGATCAAAAGAGGTAAGTCACTTGTGAATTTCTCAGTAAAGTTGTACTCTACTGCAGTTTTAAAGAACATTACTTCAATTTTTTCTTGGAGCTAGGAAAGTTTGTACACACACTTCAACATCCAACTTCCAAGATCCATACATCTTAGATTTCTTATTGTATTTTTTCAGTACAAAACCGAATTAATCAAGGGGTTTAGCAAGGTTGTTCTTCCATACTTCAGTGACGGGAAGCTTAAACCTATCATTGATACAGTATATCCAATGGAAAAAATCATTGAAGCACACACCAGAATGGAAAATAACCTGAATACGGGGAAGATACTAATACAAGTACAAAAAGATGAAGGACAGGACAGGACAGAGCTTTGATATCAATGTAATTTGCAAATAAACATATTAGGATACAATCCAACAATTAAAATACATTTTTTATTTAGATAGAAAGATCTCGGCTAGGAAAAGAAATGATAGAAATGTATTTTTTTTGAGTTCCCTGTAAAGCTTGTGACAAACTGGATTTTTTTTTTGTGATTTTCACTTTTTTTCCAATGTTGTATAAACTCTGTCTTCATCTGTGTGCAATAAAAGGTATTATTACCAATACATGCGACCAAACAGAAAACTGCCTTCTTGCAAACACACACTCAGCGGGCCACAAATGACTCAAGCAGGCTGCAAATGCATTATCAGCCCTACTGCTGATTGGTTTTTGGTTCATCATCTGATGGATTTTAACCATTCAGAGTTTGGCCTTGTTTATTGATAATAAGGATAATAAAGTGACTTTTGTCGGGAATATTGTTTATTTGCGCCCTTGTAGTGCCATTTGCAACCCGAGCGCAGCAAGTGCAAATAAACATTCCCTCCAAAAGTCATTTTATTACCCTAATAACAGATCAATATGCATTAAGTGGCCTATCTCGGGCAGTGCTTTGATGAGTATACGGATATTCAACTGAGGTCGTATTTTTGCAAGACGCGTACCCAGGGCGTGCCTGATATTTTTCCTTCTGTACTTAGAGTGCACGCGTATGCAAAGCTTTAAATTGTGACGTATTTCCGGTCCACACTAATACAAAACACGCTAATCTTACCCGTGATTTCATGCTCCATCTGCAGCTTTCAGAACTTCAAACAATGAATCTAGTCGTGTCTTTAAAGAAGTCTGAATATTCAAGGATTGTGTTTTTTTCATCGTTTTCGATGTTCGAGTTGCTTACCGTACGAATGACGTGACAAAATGTGCGTTTGTCTCGCAACTTTGGATAATGTAATCACTAGTGACTCGAGAAAAGAAGAAAAATTAATTCAAGCTTATATTAAAGTGCGGGTTTTTTTGTCTTTTTAAAACTTTTGAAACGTTTATAAATTTTCATTCAAAAACATTCAAAGCTGAAACTATCAAATCGTTGAGTTTTAGGGAAAAACATTCAGCTCAAGAAACGATATCTGTTATTCTTGCTCCGTTTTGGTTTGCAGTTGCGATGGCTCGTTTAATTGCGGTAAAAGCATCGAACTGGTACACAGCTCTTGTTACATTAGTGAGATCGCTAGGATCCTGGATTCGTATGTGTGGTTTTGTCCATTTCTTGCTCCCCCACGGCAAAGGTACAAAGCTTCCAGTTCGTACAGAGATCACTTGATTCCAGTTGAATGAACTGTAGTAACAAAAGAATCCCTTAAGCAAGACTTCGAGGCTATCAGAATTGGGCGACTGGTATGCAGAAACAGACGGTGGTGTGTAGTCTTGCTCCAACCAATCAGCGACGCGGTTGGGATCATGCGGTGTGAAGTATGATGGGTATTTTTGATGGAGGGATGGTAAGACTGGAGGACTACAGCCATGTTGAAGGTAGTGGAAAACAAGAAGTACTACTGCGAAACCTGTTGGGAGTACATCAAGTATAATTTAAAGTAATTTTTAAAAAAGGAAATGCAAATCTACGATTTTTATCCTATGAAATGAACCTTTTCGTAGATTCTTCTGAATCCCGAGTGTCGAATTTAACAACCAAAGTGGGGTCCGTACGCTTCATTTTGTACAAGTAGCTTACCCAAGGAATCCCATAATGCTTAGTGGTCTGTTTCGGGAAAAGGCTGCATGCCTGCATGAGGCATATTCCTGCATATATATTTTACATCAAATTTCGGGAAAGTAAGCCGTTCAAAGAAAAAAGATTTACCTGAGAGTTTATGATGCTTTGCATTCATAATGTCTGCATTCTTAGCCCATATCTTGAGGGTTATCACCAGGGGCTTAACTCTAGAATCCATGTTACCATAGCAACGCATTAGAAATGTGTTGTAGAGAATGTTTTCACTGTTATAGCTGATGTCTCCTTCAAGAGCACGTCCTCTGTCTTTCAGGATAAGAATGGGGACTACTGCTGTACTGATCAACTGATGATAGAATAATAAGAATGAGCCCACGGTGAGTTTATTCAGCTCCTTGCCTTTACGCACTTTCTTACTCAACTCCATCATTTTGCCCCACCCCCCGTAGTTTATTTTCTCTTTCTGCCTTTCTCATCCGATTCGTCCTTATCTCCATCCTTTTTCACCCGACCAATTCGTCTCTCCGTCCACACTATCCATTCAACATTCGTACTGATCCAGTTCTACAATCCATCCATATCATCGCATCCATCCATGCATGTCTTGGTCATCTAAGTAGTTTGTTAGCGGGACTTATTCCTTTTACAGTAGACTACAGTACTATAGTTCCTTCTGTCAGACGACTTATGAAAATGCTATGCCATGCAATCAACATATATAGGTTTTGCCGGGAGCCTTTCTAGATGCAACAATACTTCCGCACAAGAATAACAGATCTACTAGGAAATACAACCACCTAAGGATCGAAGCCATCACTGTGGTGAAAATCCAGATGCATTTCTTTCATTTATAAAACCCTAATTGCTATGTTTCGGTGGTTTCAGATAAATCTTTGTTGCAATCATCATTTGACCGGTAAATGTTGTGGAAATTTGAATTTAAGTTAATTTGTCCTAGATCTATCTATACCGAACTCTCAAATAAAGCGCGGCAAGACTGTTGATTTAAACTTCAATCCTTAAGCAGACTATGCGAATTACTTGGTCATGAACTCTCAAATCACAAATCGATTATTAGTACCTCCGAGTCAATGACTCTTCCTCTTTCAAACTCCACGATCGTTTTTATCTGGGTAAGAACTGAAACTGCATCTCTGTAAGGCGGAGATTGTGGAACTAAAGTAAAGTCGCAATCACTTCGTCGTGCAGCTAAGGCACAACCTGAAGAACCAGCCAACACTAGTCGTAGATTTGGGAACCGTATGCGAATTAACCTTTGTAAATCATTCTTCCATTCGTCCTTTCGATTCTTTTCATTCTCTGTTTGCTTGTTGTTTTCATAGATATCCAATATTTCACTGCTTCGACTTGAACGAAACATTTTCCAATTTCATTAATTAAAGATGTATAATAGCTTCAGTATTTCCAAGAACTGAAGTCACGCATCGCCGAAGTGACGTCAATTACTATTATATCAAAAGAAATATAACAAAGTAACCTCCTTTTTCTCATTTACCTTTTTAGCATAATCAAATAAAAACTGACAAAACTTTTCATTTAGCACTTTAGCACGTGCCATCTGCAATAAGCAAAGGTCGTTTGCATTACATGTACCAGGTCACGTGACCGCATTCCCTTGAATTAAAAACTCACTGGAATGAAAAGAGTATCTCAATAGTAAGAAGGTGAAGTTTCAGCTCATCGAAATGTTTGACAAAGAAATAATATGAAATATAAGATATATAAATTTTATGGAAAAATATACTGGACTGGACTGGACAGTCACTGGACTGCACGAGTTTTCCAGCTGTCCAGCACATTTTCCCTTTGGATATTGTATGTCCTACAATTTCTGCTGTATCAAACATTTTTAACTGAAACTTCTTCATTTCTAGAGTTCATATTGAAACTTAGTCCCTAGTGGGGTCTGACTTTTCAAATGTAGATACCAATAAGTCACCCTGTGCATTTTTTGTTTCAGTCCTCAGGCCGGAATATTACTGTATTTGGTTTGTCAACCCATAATATTTGCTGTGCCTGTCAATTAGCTGTCACTATATTTCTTCACATCGAATCATATTCGTCGAATAACATACTTTAGTAGGCGGGAGGAACTTTGAAGTTTGATGTCGCGACAGAACGTTGCCACCGCTGTTCACAGGTATAGACCGCGCACAGATAGCCTTCGTTGCATCCGAACAAACTGTTTGTTTAACTCACAAACCGAATACAGTAACATTTCAAAAACCTTTAAAAAAAGACGACAATTTATTTTTATATTTTTTTATTTTTTTAGAGAGAAAAAAAAAAAAAAAAAAAAAAAGTTCTAATTCACCAAGATACTATCAGTGGTCACCCATCCTTTTATTAATCCAGCCTTCCGCGCTTGACGTCTCACTATCTTAGAAGCACAACGCATTTAACCACTCGTCTATCGCTTCCAAAGTATTACGTCAACAATGCATGCGAGAACAATGCACCAGATAGACTAGGTTATTTTGCTCTTTCAATTCGATGTGAACCGTGGTTAGAGCAAGGGGTTGGTCGCATATGGTCTGGGGGCCGGCCAGCCTCTCCCCTGATGCTTCGGCAAAGATTCTCTAACCCCTAAGATGACGGAACGGCACCTAATCGCCGGTCAAGCTCGGAAATCCATACTGCGCCTCAGCTTTCAAGGGAATGTCTCGGGGGTATGGTTAGTGTGTTCACAGTCTTTTTGAATAAATTATCGTGACAGACCCGGGTTCGAATCCCGAACGGGTCGCATTTTTAATTTTTTCCTTTTTTCTTTTCTTTCTTTCTTTCTCTTTTTTTTGTTTTGTTTGTTTGTTTGTTTTTTTTTTGCTTACCAATAGACCTTTCCCGAATTCGCTTGAATGATCAAGGAACAATGGTTCCAAGTCGAGACTCGCTCGCGAAATTTGGTTGGAGTTTTGTGGTTTTCTGAGCCGTCAATCATCATTTGGGACGGAGATTATTCAAATCAAGTAATGATTTTCACGAATTCGCGCAACTCTCGCCCCCTCTCTGATTGACGGATCAGAAAATCACAAAAATTCAACCTACTAGTACGATGATGCAACGACGCGGTAAGGTCAGCAAGCGTCACAAGAGAGCATGCGTATATCTACAATAATGGCGGACACATGAAGAGTAAGAAGACGAACCTTGTTCATCCTGTTTGTCTTTTGCGATGGATTATGAATTCAAATTAAAACTCAACGAGCTCAGAGAACGAGTAGAGGATATATTCGAGTTTGACGGCTGTAAAGTCGGCCGAGGAACATACGGACATGTTTATAAAGCGAAGCATAAAGACAGGTTTGACTTAATAACTGTCCAAAATGGCTGCAGAAATACTTTTGAATTTTCTAATGCTTTGTTATTTTACAGTGGATGTGGTAATGGTAGAGAATATGCTCTCAAACAGATTGAAGGCACTGGAATATCGATGTCTGCTTGCAGAGAAATAGCGGTAATGGGTCTATCAATGTTAAACCCGAAGGGGGGGGGGAGGGGAGGGCAAGGGATGGGGATTTGACATTTTTGCCCCAAAAAATGTTAAAATTCCCCACCCAATGGCATAAAATAGTTTTACTGACCAGTTTTTGAGTTATATTAGTTTGAATGTGAGATTTTTGGGGGACAAAATTTTCATTTTCAAAGTTCAAATGATTTTGAATGTCATTAAGAGCATGGGCACGAAAACCGTTTTGAGCCACTTTAAATAAGCTGTAATAACATAAGACTGATTATGTAATATTTTATTTTTGATATACTTATCCTAGCCTTTTCTTACTCAATTAAGCTTACTCAATACTCCACACGTAATGATATGCAAAATGTTTGAAACATAAAATTTAACAAGAATATTGCAAAACATTTGCTGACAATGTTTTTATTCATTTAACAGCTTCTTCGAGAGTTGAAACATCCTAATGTCATTTCACTACAAAGAGTATTTCTTTCACATGCTGATAGAAAAGTCTGGTTGTTATTTGATTTTGCTGAGCATGATTTATGGGTCAGTGTTCATTTTAAAGCTACATTGCACCATATGTGTATCCATGAAAAAATATACTATTTAGAGTGTAATAGTATTTAATATAATCTTATTATATTATTACTGTAGACGCTATGAGATTCAAGGAGAATTCACTTCCTGACTCGGGAATTTCAAGTTGAATTTCAATTGAAAAACAGTTGTTGCTTCGCAACTTGTGCAATATCATTTTTCTTGCAAAATTCAATGAGGAATTCCCTTGTCCTCCAATGAATTCTCCTATAGAATTCACTCATGTAATGGAATTCATGCCACATAACCACACCGTGAACCACCCAGTGGAACACAAAGATTGTTAGAAGTACATTGCTTTTGTTCTCAATGTTCTGCCTGAGTTACATAATACTTTTTGGTTTATTTCATGGATGTATGGTTGTACTCTAATATTACTTTTACAACACATACTTATGCAGATACATACAGTAGTGGGAGTAAATTTTATATGACTGAAGCTTCATGGTGTAGAATAATGTGTCAACTGGTTTGGAATTCCATGACAACATCTGTTACTCAATAGCAGTGCATAAGAACATTGTTTATCCAATGAAAAAACTTTGACATGGCACTAGTTACAATACTGCCTGGTATATCATTACCAAGAGCTTTTCACAGTAATCCCAAATCTGCTCTCTGTTCATGTTATGGTACAATAAGGTCTCATCTGAGTGTCTTTATTAGTGGGTGGCATTGTATGCCTTTAGTGGGTGTCTGTTGTTTTTAGTGGTAACTAGGTGTCGCTTGTCTATATCTGTTGAGTGTGTATCTTCTTAAAATTGGAGGAGGAGGAGGAGGTAAAGTCACTATCTCCCACTGCCTCTGCTATTTATGTGATTAAATTTGAGATGTGGAAAATACAAGAACATGTGTTATATCATTTACATGGAGTCTATGTTTGTTTTCGTAGCACATCATCAAATTCCACAGGGCATCCAAAGCACAGAAGAAAACAGTTCCAGTCCCCAAAAGCATGTTTAAATCACTGTTATATCAAATATTAGATGGTATTCATTATTTACATTCCAACTGGGTTTTACACCGAGATTTGGTAAGATTTTAATTCATATTATACATGTAACTACTGTATTTACTTGAATAAATGTTGGGCCACAATTAAACACTGGGTTTGAATGAATACCTGGTCAACAAAGTCGAGTTTTAAAGGTTAAGTTCCAGGGATGTTTTTTGAGATGCTGACGTTTTTCAAAGGGGTAACATCATCTCATGATGTTGTGTTATATGACGAGTTATCACAATCATGACATTAAAGACATCATGACTCAAAAATAATGACATTAATAATATAACTTGTATAACTTATTTTGACATTTTTATTTCAGTTGGGATGGACATTACTTTAACCCTATTAAGCTATGTAATAAATAGAAATAGAAACAATGCGGAGACAAGGAATTCAGAAAATATCCGAGTTCCAGATGGGGATCAAACCCACGACCTTCCATATACTAGTCGGATGCTCTAACCACTGAGCTACTGGGAACTCTAGTGAGCAAGGTCGTTGACACACGGATTGTAACGCACAGTCACTATAATGGGCCTGCTGTAATTGGCTATGCTGTTGCGATGTCCCTGCCATTCTTGTCATTGTTTGTCATTTATTTTTTGTTCATGTTGTTTGGCTAAGTTAATAAATAAATAATGCCGAGGCATGTGTCGAGGTAAGCTATGTAAGAAAAGTTAAAGTATGAAAAAAGAAGTATAGTATTTTTTATTGATGTGTATCTTAATATTGAATATTTAAACAGAAGCCAGCAAACATTCTAGTAATGGGAGAAGGAAATGAAAGAGGAAGAGTAAAAATAGGTGAGAAAATGAAATAAAATTATACATGTATGATATTTTTGTCATGATTTTTAAGACCCTCAATGGTACTCTCTTGTGGCAAGCAAGCAACCTATGCAGAATCACTTCTGCATTCCTCATAAAGCAGCACTTTTCTGGTTCTTTCAAGAAGTCTTGTTCATTTGAGAAGGCCTGCAATCATGTATGCAATCATGTATGCTGCTTGTGCTTGGGTTTCAAGTGAGGGACAGGCTTTAGTACTCAAGCAGTGATCAGCAATGTATTAGTAGCATACACCACCCACCCATGCCTTAAGTCATACATATTTGTAATTTTTAGCCTTGCCTGTTTTTACAGCTGATATGGGATTTGCACGTTTGTTTAATTCACCCCTTAAACCCCTGGCTGATCTGGATCCTGTTGTAGTGACCTTCTGGTACAGAGCACCAGAGCTTCTTTTAGGAGCTAGACATTATACAAAAGCCATAGGTAAGAAGTACAAGCGATGCTGACATCTTAGAGACATAATTACTACTGAATTCCCGGAAGTGTCAGCAGCCCAAAAAAAAGATCCATCAAATTAATTTCATTTGGATTGATCAAAGTGATCATGTGACATTGCATACTTTTATGTAGTATTTTAGGTAGGTACTTGGTGTCCATGACAGTGAGCAACTGTACTACCATTAAAAGTGAAAGAAGAATCAATAAAAAAGTTGATTACTTTGATGCTTTATGTGGTATTCATTTCAGATATTTGGGCTATAGGATGTATCTTTGCTGAGCTCTTAACATGTGAGCCGATATTCCATTGTCGGCAGGAGGATATTAAAACTAGTAACCCATACCACCATGACCAGCTGGACAGGATCTTTGGTGTCATGGGATACCCTCAAGGTAATGTAAAGAGCAGTCATACAGTGCTGTGACCATGATGGTGATGTGTCAAAGCATTTTCTTTGGATGAGCAGTGATCTCATGCAATGCAATTGGCCCAGTGGATGATGTCAATACCATGGCAAAGTAACATGAAGTCGTATGAAGACTTAGTTGTGCTTTATGTTACCACAGGTTTTGTTGTTAGAAGTTCAATTTCTGATTGGTTGATTGCGCCTAAGTAGAGTAGATTTGCTGTGAAAAGCTTGAGCACAGTCATGATGCCGTCAAGGCACAGCAAGGTGCATCAAAGTTCTAGAAAATATCATGGTTGCAGTGAGGTATGCTTGCGCCACTGATCATGCTACAAGCTTTTCAGTCATATGAAATCTGCTCTAGTTAACAGAAGCAAAGCAAGAGTTTTTCTCTTACTCCTTTTTTTTTTTGCACAGAAAAAGATTGGGAAGACATAAAGAAAATGCCAGAACATTCAACATTACTAAAAGACTTTAGAAAATCAAAGTAAGTATTCTCACTAATTGACTGCAAATTTATAAAGGAAAAATTAATAAAGACTTAACTAGTAAAGATCACTGGTTGAGATGTACATGTGAGTTGGTCACATTTCAAGATATAGTTCCAGAGGTGGCAGCAGAACTGGCTTTCTCTTCTGGTTCATCCTGCATTAAGAATATTGAAGTTGGCCAAGTCATTTTGATATTGTTTTGTGTTCAACTTGAAAGCTATACTAATGCAAGCCTGTGGAAGTACATGGAAAAGCATAAGGTAAAACAGGAAAGCAAAGCATTTCAACTGGTAAGTGAAAGACAAACCATTAACTTTGAAACAATTCTGCACAGATTGTCTCTGAAATCCACTAACAGATACATGAAACAAACACCCCTTGCCAAGGGATTTCAATTTCTTCAAACTCATGAATAATTGAGTTGGGGGTTTGGATGTCTTAATTAGGCTCATAAAATTTGGCCAACTTTCACTCATGATTTTCTCTTGGAATTATTCATGGTTTCAGAAGCTTAGTAGATCAAACACTTGAAAGAGTATTTCATCCTATCTCTATCCAAACATGCCGAAGTCATTTTGTGTCTCATTTCTTCAACCCATTTTTTTTTGGCCAGCTCTGCATTTAGGAGGAAATCCTTATTCATGTGTGATCTGTTACGTATCATAATGTTTATTTATTTATTACAGTTATCTAAGTTACTAGTTATGGATCCCAACAAGAGAATCACATCTGAACAGGCTTTACAAGACCCTTACTTTAAAGAGGATCCTTTACCAACTCAAGAGTAAGTAATTGAAATTTATGGCTATTTTTTAAATGTAAAGTCCATTTACTAGGGGCATATTTCATGAAATCCAAGGTTGGTGGAAATTATGCATGAGATTCTTAAATTCAAGTCATAGGCAAGAGTCAATCATCATTATTGAAACTTCCTGTTTCATAGTTGTTTTGTAGGCAGTCCTATTCCTTATCCAAAGAGAGAGTTTCTCAACGATGATGATAATGACAGTAAATCCAATGCCTCAAAGGTAAGCACAGATCACTGATCATGCAAACTACCAGAGTGTATGACTTATATATAAGAGTGAAATTTGTATGAGTGAGAAACATCATATATTGTAGTTGATCTTTATGCTGTGACTGTACAGTACTGTACTGTACTTACTCATCGTGACTGGATAATTTACAAACAATCAACAGCCATTTTAGTGTCAAGGTCTATCATGTATGTACCATGTTTGTTTAGTAAGCCAGCTTCATGGGCTGTCCATACAATGCTGCTCTATACACTCTCATTACTATGCTGGGTTCCTGAAGATTGCAAAATATTTGCTAATCCATTGCTGATACTCTTCAGTGTGGTTCAAGAATAGAACACTTTCAAAAAGTTCGCAAATATGATAGTATGTACATGAGGGCAACGTTTCCTAAGAAATTGTGCTTGGTGTCAAGAAATGACTGAAATTTCTTTTACTTTTTCTGTTGCTTAAAAGTGTATTTTTATGAATAAACCTGTGAACAATTCATAGAGGAAAGAGTGACAACAGAAAATTGTTTCACACCACCAAGCATGGTTTCGCACAAGCCTTGCTTTCATGCATTCTTTTCAAGGCTTTGGAAGTGGGCTATTCTGGTATTGTTGCCAGTACAATTCTTAGTTAGAATTTGTACATTGCCATTGAAATATCATGCAAGCCTTGTAATGAGCATCATGCATGTTAATAAAATTACGATAATGTTAAAAATCTTTATCTTAAGTCATTTAATCTTAAGCGTCATAATGCTAACAATGCTTGATAAACTGAAGTAGACTCATGTAAAATGGACCACACTTTGCAAATAAGATGTACTATTATAACAGCATAATTAATATTTCTCACAATAAAAAGGCATTAAAATAGAATAAATTATCACTAAATAAAACCCATGAAACATTATTCATGTAGTTGAGTACCAAGAAATCATGAGTCAAACCTTAATTGTAAGTGCTGAAAGTGTCTTAATTTTGCTATAATGCCTACTGTCTGTTCAAAAGAGAGGACAGAGAGTAATTGAAATTCTGTGCAAGTGGCAAGGAATGATCATCCTTGAGTGAAGCATGGGTGATGCTCATGGCGGTGGAGAGATTTAATGCAGTAGCTGAATGATAGTTGTAGGGCTGAGGTCCAGTTTAGATGTTGAACTTTTGCCACATTGAATCTAATAGCTGCATTTTTTGCATGATAAGTGCGATGTCTGAACCAATTGAATTTGACAGATCTGATTATTGCAGTAGAAAATAAAATTTGAGTGAGCCAGTCACACAGAATGGACAAAGTTTGGCATGGATTCAAATACTGAACTTTACAAGTCACATAAAATGCAATGGATAAATTATAATAATATCAATATTACAGCAGCATTGCATAAAAACCTGTGCAGTTGCATCATCTTGGAGGCAAGATGGTGGCAAGTGTTTCAATGCAATGAACAGGTGCCTACTGGCTTTTGTTACTGCATGCTCACATTGAGCTTATTGCAAGCAGCAGAATTCTAAATTGCAATGGTTGAATCAGACGTCAATTCAGTTAATCTTAAAGGCAAATAGATTCAACACAGCCAGAGTTTGATGTCCGAACTGGACCTAATACATGTGTTTGGGATCTGGTTCTCCCAGAACAATCAAGGGAAGCAGGATAACTCTGATACCAATGGCCAGCCCAACTCCAAGCGCATGCGTGTACTGTCAGTTCATCAACCAGACCAGTTTCAGGTAATCCTAGTGTCTGTGTACCTAGGTTAACTGTGTGTCTGTGCATCTGTCAGTCAGTCAGTCATCTGGTGTGCCTGGCTGTTGTACTACTGGGCCAATAGGAAGCACCAGCAGGGGTAGCCTTGGGAACTTTCTGTGATCCTTAGTGCATTTCAACAGATATCCCCTACCACATAGACACATACTGTGATATACATGTACTGTTGCATACTCTTAAATTATGTAATTCCAGAAAATATTAATGCCTCCTTCATGGAGGTGGATTTGAATTTCTAAGGGGTGGGGAGGGTCTGAGGAGGGTATACTGTGTAGTACCAGAAAACATCCATACCTCTGTCCTTTGAGAGAGGTTGGAAATTCCAGGGGGGGGGGGGCTGAGTAGTATATTTTTTGGTACTCTCTTCAAAATGAAAAATTACAGAGTGAGAACTTTTGGTTTAGATGTGCCAAAATATGTTTGGCAGATATGACTGGCCTCACCTTGATGGTCTTCATTACCAGTGGCTCATGAATAATTAATAACTGTGAGAAAACAAAGTGGATCACTACCATGACAGTGGTTTGGATATGTGATCTAAATGAGCATAAACTTTGACCAATTTTCACCTTGATTTTCTCCTAGAATTATTCATTAATTTGGTCTAAGATCAAACACTTGAAAAAGTGTTTCATCCTCTATCCAAACACCTCAAAGTCAGTTAAAAAAACTTGGCTGTCCCTCATTTTTTTTCAACCCATTTTTCAGTGTTTGGATATCAAATCAAACACTCATTCCTGTGTTTGATCTGTTATAGAATGATATAGAATGGGGTTAAAAAAGCTGTTATAGTTGTCATCTCTCGTTTTTCACTTGTACACGTGACGGAGCCCTTGACAAAATTGTTCAAGTCCTTAGAGGAAAAATTCTCTCATGTTTTTTGGAATGCATATATTTAAGTGCACTTTAGCTTCACTAATAAAGGTACATGTATTCAAATTTTGTGAAGCCATCCTTCCCCCACTACTAACACTGATAGGTTTGTGCTTCCTTTGACCTTAAGTGTTTAATTAAATGTCACGTCAAGTGTCTGTAATGGTAGTCTTGCTAGAAGCATGTGTGGCTTGTGTAGTTAGAGTGCTACCTGCAAAGGATGGGTTGTAAACTCACCCACTTGTTTTAAGGAGTAAATATCATGGCTTGGTTGGTTAGTATGCTGCCTGCTAAGCAAGAGGTCTGTAGTTTGATCCCCAGTGACCTCACACACTTGTTCTAAGGAGCAGTAGTTAAGCAGGCTAGAAGCAAGGAAATATAAAACTTTAATGTTTTCTTAAAAGTTATCGAAGCTTGCAAACAATTGATAAATGTATAGATAATCTTTAATAATTCTTAAAAACTTTTCAAAGCTTTAATCCTTAAAAACTTTTCAGATCTTAATAAACTCATTAAATAGTTAATAGTCTAATAGAGGTTATTAGACACTAATTCTATTGTTTTCTTTTGTTGGTATTTGACTGTTAGTCATTCACAATTAGATTTTCTTCTTCAGGTATTGCAGTCACTCTACAGCAAAAAATGTTAACTATTTAAAATTCATTCTTGCTAACAATGAACACTTGATGTGACACTCCTGAATCAAACTAATAGATCTTTCCCAAGTTCAGTTGAATGATCATGAAACAATGGCTGTAACTCGAGACTGAACTTGATTGTTTTGCTTATCAAGGCCAACCTTGACTTGAAACCATTGTGTTGTGATCATCCAAATGAATTCAGGAAAGGTCTATTAACTGGACAGTCCTTTTTATGACTAGTACACTGGAAATAGACCAATCTACTTTTTACGTCCCACTTATTTTGTATTCTGGGGCTGTGATCACACATTCATCTCTTGACCAAAAACAAATATTGACAGTCTGTCAAAATGCAGCCATGAATAATGTCAAGCGTTGAAATATGAAATATACAATTTAAACTTAAATAATATAAGACAACAGAAATCATAGGTAAATCCAGGATTTGTAAGGCTTTATTAAGATTTGATTGTGAATGTGTAAGTATTTCGTGACTAATATTAGCATTGAATAAGGCATTATTTAAAAAAGGTTCTAAAGTAATCATGATAAAGTGCAGGTTCTGATTGGCTAAAATCAAGTGATATAAGAGCATGAAAACATGGATTCCATGGAAGCATTTTATAAAAACATTTAAAGCTCTTAAAAATAATAAAGCCAATGGCATAAGATGCTATCAGGGCAAAGCTATCACCCTGTGAGTTGAGAACCCTATTCTGGTGGCAGAGGCAGATCCAGAATTTTTTTCAGGGGGGGTGCATCTCCAGGAGTTTTTTCAGGGGGTTCATTTATGATCAGGACTCAAGCACCAATTAAAGTAAAAAATATTAACTCCCTAATTGACTGTAAATACTTCATCTCAAGGGGAGTGTGTGCAGCCCCTGCACATATCCCCTGCATCAGCTGAGTGGTTTTCTGTGTGGCAGGTAAAAGAGAGAAATGGGATGAAAGAGGGAATGAGAAGAAATGGAAGGACATCGAACACTTTCTTATACTATGAATTATATTTACAACCAAGAGACTTGATCAACTTGTCAAATATTATTGATTTACCAGAAACAACAACAGAAACAGCAACAGCAGCAGCAACAACAGCAACAACAGCAACAACAACAGCAGCAACAGCAGCAATCATTTGCGTTCCAGAACCAGAACAACCAGCAGCAACAGCAGTGTGTACAGTTCATGTTTGGGAACGGTGGTGGAAATGCACAAAATTATGGCAATCAGCAAGGAAGATTCTGAATTCTTTCCTCGTTTGGATTACTTTGTTAAATTCCTAGCTTGCACCTTTGTTCTAACATAAATCACTGTTGCCCATAAAACACCTTTTATCCCAAGGTAGAAAATTTGCTTGTCAATAATATACATGTATGTTGACACTGCTGAACCTTGATTATTTTGAGAGAATCTGACTTGATAGTTTTTTAATGCATTTGTACAGTTGAAAGGTAAGCACCTAGCTTGCGTTGCCAGTGTTCTGTCCTAAGTTTGGAGGAGAGAAGGTGGAGTCTTTGACTTTTTCTTCATCTCACAATCACAATCCACTGGCAACACAGGCTAGTGAGTACCAAAATACAAAAGAATGGGGCCATTCATTCTTGTTACATCTAAGATGGTGAGGTGAGGTAAGGTGGATGTTATTGAGTTGAAAAAGGAAAAGAGAGAAGAACAGGAGAAGAAAGGAAAGAAAGGAAAGAAAACAATGGAAACAGGAAAAAAATATAATATAAATTTATTTGCATTCTACCATTTATTTCCATTTGGTTATTTCGCACTTTTTAAATCCCTTTGCCATTCTTCATCCATTTGTTTTTTAACATTTTTTCTCGAATCAATCTTATTCGAACTAAGCTTTTAATTTAATTTTATTGTAACTATACTATTTAAACAATACTGAAATACTATTTTAAGTCTGTTAATACATCTCAGTTCTCGTTCTTGTAAATAAATAAAATACTATCGTAAAGTACGAAATAGTTTTATTTGGTTGCATTAAAATGATTCTTAGCGATGTCAATTTCTTTCTTTCAAATTGTCCACAATTCTCTGACCATGTTCTTCAATTGAGGATGACACATCTGTTGGAGTCAGAAAATTAAAATCTATAGGAAGACGATATTTGCGCCGATACAATAAATAAAATGGTGTTTCCTGCGTAGCGACACTGGGTGAAACACGGTATCCCAATCTTTCTGATTTTGGCTAACGTACATGATATGCGAGGGGTTTCGGAATCGATACCGGGTTTTCCACCAATGTAAGACTACGGTACGACGAGGGATCTCTGGACTGCCGAGCTCGTTTTATTGTTCTTAGAAGTTCTTTACAAGTTAAGCGTTTAATTAAACTACATGTACATAAACTAAGGCAGAGCAGGTTGACCAAAATGACATAATCAAAGATTCTACTTAACATCACGTATCCGGACAAGTTTAACCTAGTGGTTTGAATGTTTAGGTTAATTTGAAAGAGGTTTGTCGAACAGGAAACTATAAGCAGATCTGTAAGTCAAAACAGTCTCGGTTACAAAACTAAACATGCTCGACTTGCAGAATCCAGCAAAAATATATTCAAGTAAATAAATTCTTATTTCTGAAATTCTGTTGCATAACATCTCATGTTATTCGAGGGTTTTTCTACGGTTTTCCTCCCTCAAAAATCTGCATTTATAAATTTGTATGCATTAGGGCTTCGCATATATAAGGTATTGGCTTAAGAGGGAGGTGTGGTTTCGGTAAATAGAGCATCGCGTGAACATTTCTCGTCACAAGGCGCGAAAAACGTTTTCAAGCTGCGCGGTTTGCGTTTTCAAAAATCTTGGTTTCACCCAGCCGGTTACTTTTTGGCTGGTTTTTACAGACGCTCCAGGTACAAGTCGTGCAGGGAGAAAACGCACAAGAGAAGTTCTCCAGGAGCGAGGCAGTGTAGAGCCTTCAGGTTCACCTCCCATCATACGACGGCTGTTCCAAGAAAAGGAATTCTGAAAAACGCAAAATGTAGAATGTCGAAAGGATAAAGAAGAAAAAATAACAAAACCTCAACTCTAGACTAACAAAATTAAGAATATTCGTACTCACCAGCTAAACGTTGTGAATAGATATTCATTTTCTGAAACTCATCTTATTTCGAAATTGTGTTGACACGGAAAAAAAAGTGATTACAGTTAGTCATTCCAGTTAATGTCATTTTGTCCTTGGATTTTCAGAGATCGATCCGTTTGCTCTTAGTTTTAAGGACGAGAATATTAAGAGCTGTGATGGATTAGTTCGTTTCAACACAAAATCTCATGTTTTGTGAAAAGATTATTAGTAAATAATGTAAGTGTGGGTTTTCTTCTTAAAAGACTTCTGCTGTTTTATCTTAAAACGACAGCCAAAAACGAAATTTCAGATCTCTCACAAAGAAGGAGCTTCGTAAAGATTTTTTTCTTTTCTGACAAAGTGTTATCTCAGTCATTACTCCATTCGGCCAAAGTTATTTCCCCTCCACTAACTCACGCTTCGGACCAATCCGAAATTCCGGCGATTGGGTCCCTGCATATGGCTGGCTAGTAAAAATTACATGTAGGAGTTATATAAAACTGGGCAAGAAGAATGAATATCAGTCTACTGTAATAAAATATTTAAGAATGAATATTAATCACTTTTGAAATGAAACGCGAGGGGAAATAGACTAGAATACTGAATAAAAAAATATGAAAAGCTGCCCGGACGGAAAGATGACCCCCTGATAAACACTGAACTATAATTGCACTTGTAATTATTATTGATGGTAAATCAGCAAAACAGGATATATGAACAAGCGAAAATAAAAACTAGAAACGGGAGAAGAAAAAGAAAAACCACAAAAGAAAACAGTAAGTGAAAAATATTATTTTTGAAATATCAGTTTTGAAAGAGAGAGAAAGAAAAAGGAAAAAAGAAAGAAGTCGAGAAATTTGAGTGATGAAATGATTAAAATGGGAAAAGTAATAAAAAGAACGAAAGAAAGAGGGAGTGAAAAATGTACATTTTTAAAATTTTGAGAGAGAGAAGGACATGAAGAAGGAATTTGTGTGCTAAATTGATCGCCTTTTTTTCTTTTTTGTCTTAAAATGAAAACGAGCTATCGTCATGCAATATTCTAATTTAAGTAAAATTGGCTAATAAGATCTTTGTTACTGATTGCCAAGCCAGGAATCTAGTTTATTGTATAGCCTCGGTGATTTCAAAGGTAAAAGTTGATTAAGCTGTTGTCGGGTGCTATTTATGTGCACACGAAGCGGTAGAAGTGCCGCCATTTTGCCTTATTAAGTAAAACTCTTAGAATAAAGCAATATCGAGTTGATTCAAATGAATAAGAAAGGTTTAATCGTCTTTCCGGTGTAATAGCCACAAACAAAGCTTAAGTACGTCAGCTAGATTTCTAGTATCGTGGAAATGCTGATTACTTAAACCACTACTTGAGGGGATTAGTTTGGCGGAACGCCATTTTTTCATTTCACTTCGGCAGTCTCTCCAAAAACAACTTTAAAAATTGTTCATTATGTACATTTAGGACTTCTAAATCTTCTCGTTTGGTTTATATATTCATGCTTTTGGCAAAAGTAGAGATTTAGACACCTAAATATATAAAATAGAGCCAAATTTATTTAATTTACTTTGAGATTTTTTTCCAAAACTCGGTGAGCGGGAATGAAAATTTCTTTTCCCTCTGAAAGGAAAGCGAGGCTAGTGCCAATCCTCCTCGTTCAGTGGTAAACAAAATGGCGGACGGATAGCGCCGCAAGATATTTTTTTTAATCCGATAAACAAATCGTCTAACAGTGAGTATTTTGTCATCCCCTGAGGCTTTTGATATGGCGAGTACGAAAGAGGAAGAAACAGGGACGACTCCGCTGTTGAAAAAGCGTGGTGATGTTGAGTTGATTAGTGTTAATTCAATGCCATCGATTGCCATCGTTCCTTCACGTTCAACAACAACCAACAAGAGCCATCATCATTCAATGGAAAGAGAAAGCACTGAAAACTCCACTGTTTCTCTTCACCAGGTAAACATTCAACCCGTATTTTACATATTAATGAACGGCACTAAAATCCTTTTGCGTCCAGTGGTTTTTGAGACAACACTCTAAAAAAGGGCCTTCT
Organism: Stichodactyla mertensii; assembly: GCA_011800005.2. Lineage (NCBI taxonomy): Eukaryota > Metazoa > Cnidaria > Anthozoa > Actiniaria > Stichodactylidae > Stichodactyla > Stichodactyla mertensii. The sequence goes on along the minus strand of JAAAQI020167003.1, from coordinate 8,760 downwards.
TGTAGTCTTGTTTTTCTTTTTTCTTTTTTCTTTTTGATCAAAAATGAATTTATACTCCTGATGCTCATGTTTTAATTCAAAAGGAAAGGATTCAAAATCTAATTTTCTCTAATTCTTAAAGTCAAGCTTAATTCTGTTAAAGCAGCTTTGGAAGTTTTATTCGTGTCCTTTTTAATTTGCGCACGTCTTTGATGATTTAAGCTTCAATTTAATTTGGTTTAAGATAATATTTGTACGAGGAAAAAGTTAAGGTTCAAGTGGCCTTTTTACCAAAAACATAATATTTTAAGAATCAATTGCTGATGTAGAAATTATTTTAAGATTTGCCAATATTTCAAATGGAAATTGATTGATTCAAGTAGTCTGTGTATTTTTTTTTTCACTTGTAGAAATTTCTATTCTCATTCACACATGATAGTGTAAAATATTCAATGAAAATTCTTCTTAATCTATCTATTATTGATTGATTGATTGAGTGACTTGCACACTCTCTGACACTCACTCACTCACTCACTCATTCATCCATCCATCCATTTGTTCATTCATTCATTTCATTGGAATTTTCTACCAAAAGTGTTCTGAATAACTACTTCGTTATACCCTCCCTTCCTCAAAACACCAGACAGTAGTTATCCAGACTGTATTGGACTATACTGACCCCCCACAGGGGGGAAGGGGGACTCCAGGGTAAAATTATTGGGTATGCTCGTCAGAAATTTTCAAAAATACCCATAATGGTACTGGTAGTCTTTTAAAAAGGGTGTGGCTGGGCAATTTTTAACCCCTAAGCAATACCACTATTAAATAAATAAAATTGGTTTAGAAGACTGTTGAAATGTTAAGTATAACTGATAATAAAGCACCTAAGCTCTGCATAACTATAAACATAAACCCCACTGTGGAAAGTGATGAGCTTTTTTCGATACCCTAAAAGATACCAGGGAATTCTGAAATTCTAAACTTCAATTTTAACACACTAACAGATTACCAAATCACTGAGTTTTACCCCTAAGAGATACGACGAGCATACCCGATACTTTTACCCCGGAGTTCCCTCGGCCCCCCGGGTACTGACCAATGTACTCCTATGAAAAACTATTCAAAAAACGTAACATGAGTGGGCACATACGCTTGATGTAAAGGCCAGAAAAAGGTCATATGATATTTAAATGCTTATTTTATGAAATGCTGAGTTTAGCCAGGCCAGACAGGAAAAGACGTAATTTTCCTGCCCAACACTGCTACTCAGTCAATAGGTACATAACATTGTTTTGTTAGATATTGATAAAAAGAAAATATGAATGAAGCTTGGACCTTCTTTGGTCTTTTTGACTGTCAGGCAAAAATTGAAAGTGAAAAGTGCTTCATAGTTCTGAATTGTCTCAGCAGCTCATTGTGATCCATTTTAATCAGGCTAATTGTTGTAAAAGCCCTAAGCCAGTTTAATTCTGACATGGTAAATTATCTTCTTATGAAGATACAAACACGTAAAAGAAAAATGAAAAAAAAACATTTGGCTGAAACATACACAGATGATCAAACTAACATTTTACTATTCTTTTCCCTTCACTTTAGTCTTTGATTTAAAATCATCAGTGAATTCCTAATGTTTGATATAGATATCTTTTAACTTTGAACAGATATCTCTACCCAGAATTTTCACAGTCGACCACAACAATTTTTAGCAATTAGTTTTGTTTTTGCTTGAGCAGTGTTGAAATATCCTTAAATCTCATTTGATGAGCATGGTGTAATTCATTCTATTTTATTTATTTATTTTTTGATGAAGCAAAACAAGGTTGTGCTTAAAATAGATAGAGAAATATTTGGTCAGATAAGAAAGTATGATGGTCAAGTTTGTCATTTTGATAACAGTAAAAATGATAGTAGATTTGAGGCTTTTGTGTGACATATTCATAATTAAAATAGAAACTTTACACTTTTCATGAAACGTCAATTTCTTTGAATATCGTTCTCATGCGTGAAATCCGTAAAGTTTCTATTTTAATTAGTAAAAATGATGTTTTATTTTATTTTTTCAACTTTTATTTATCTTATTCCTGAATTGATAAATATTTTATTTCAAACTTAATTATGTTTTTAATTAAGATATTTAGAAATGTTTTAAAGTGCACTTGATATTTTTTTAGGGATTGTTAAGTAAATACAGAAATTATAAACATACCCTTGCAGCTGCTTTCAGTTAAAAATAAAAAGTGCTTTCAATTTAAGTAGGATTTTTTGCTGTAATTTCAATAATCTTAAACGTAGGTGGGAGGTAGGAAGTATTAGTTTGAAATATAAATATGCAGTTCCTGGAGAAATTAAGTAGAAGATGTGGTTACAAAAATAGCACTTGCAATCAACTCACACAGAATTCAAGCTGGAATTAAAAGTATTGTTTTGTGGTCTTCAATTTAGATTTGCGAAAGGTCTTTTACAAAATAGTGAGCCACTTATACACTCACCTAATGTAGTGTTTGAGCAGTTAATGAGAATGCACTGCACTCATCAAAGATAGGTCTGTAGTCCAATTATATTATACACTTGAGTTTACATTACCACCCAAAATGAATCACTTAAAGGATGAACATAATACATGAATGATGAACACAGTGTAGAAAAACATACTTAATCAGTAACTTCACTGACATTTTGGACAATAGTCCTTCATCAAAGTAAAAGATGAAAGAAACTGAATCATCTGAAATGTTAGTTAAGGAGTTTTATCTTGTACATTTACTGTTTCATGTCTTCCTCTAATGAATCTGTTCTTTCATTCATTCATTTTCATTCATTTGTTCATTATTAAATATTATATTCAGTTTATCAGTTGTTAATTTATAAAGCATTTTTCCTTGTGTCAATGAGTAATCCATCCTTCCATCCACAGTTCATCCTTCTATCCATCAACCTATCCTAATTATTCATTTTCCCATTCATCCATCCATTCATCCATCCACCCAACCACCTGGCCACCCACCCTAGGTGGAATTTGGTATGAGTTCAACATGATGTCATCTTTTTGTTACTTTAGGCAGCAAGGGATGGCAAAATAGAACTGGTAAGAAGACGGCTGGAACAACTGGGAAAAGGACACAAGAAAATCACCCAACAAGATATTTGTAACACAACAGCTTTGCATTACGCTGTGAGATACAATCACGTTGAAGTAGTGAAGCTCTTGCTGGAGTATGGAGCAGGTGAGATATTCTGTATTTCTCTTTGACTCAACATAGTGAATGATTTAGAGTCTCTAAATGATTGTATGAAGTCTATTGTTTATAAGAATTTTACATCATGTGGCTACCTTGTGTTAGTCTTTTCACCCCCCCCCCCCACCCCTTGAAAATGGTTTTAAACATCCTTCTTCATTGCATTTGACTTTCTTTTTTTTTAATGGTGGCAGTGGCATTTCCACGGAGGGGCTCTTCATCCACTGAAACGTCCAATTGGAATTTAGAATGTTGATTTTTGCGGAGGGAGGAAAACCTTCGAAGCACAGGGGAGAACCAACAAACAATTCTACTCACATGTGATAACGAGTCTGAGTATCGAACCCGAGACCACAGCGGTGAGAGGCGTGTTCTCTCACCACTACGCCACCCGTACTTCCCTAGCATTGTGTCCAGCTTTTCACAGTTACTGACTGAGAAAGGATTTAGGGCACACCTTAGAGACCCCTGGGGGTGGGGGTGGGGGATGGAACTGCAGTACCTATCATCCCAGTCCACTTCTCTGGAGTTCGTAGACTCGTTACTAACGTTCCCTTGGTCAAACTGATCGCAAAATATCGAGTGGCCCAGGGATATAAGAAGTCCCAAATGTCTAGTTAGCTATTTGCGAGTCACGTGAGTTTTCCCGCCAAAAATGCTAATTTTTGTGATGCGTATAAGAAAGGTTAAAATAGTTACCATAAGACTTTTGTCGTACAGATATCGAGGCTAAAGGCGAAGATGAAACAACGCCTCTACACTACGCAGCAAGATTCTGCATCTTGGGAAAACAGCACTGTTCCCGCGGGACACCCCGCACTTCCCGTAGAACTAAAGAGTCTTTTCCCAAGCCTTCAGCAAGCACGAATGATCTTTTGGAAATGACGTTAAAAAAGGACGAAAAGGATGAATCAGGTAGTAGTAGTCTTAGCAAAGCAACAGGAAAGGAACGGTTATTCGGGAACTTGACCAAGAAGCGAGAATCGCTAGGCAGTCGACTCTTTAAAGAACTTCAATTTGGAGAGAAGAAAAATACCGGAATGAAAGAAAGTGCAGTGGCTAGTTCAACACAGAAAATAAACCCTCAAGAATCCATGATAAGTTTTTTGATATCACAAAAAGCTAAAGTTAATGCTAAAGATAGTTATGGTTCTACTCCTTTGCATTATGCTGTCGCGAAGAACAATATTGAAGCTGTGAAAGAACTCTTAAAACAGCTTTCTGTAGACATCGAGGTAAGCAATGATTCTATTTATAAAAATAACTAAAGAAAGGATCTATTTATAAAAATAACTAAAGAAAGGAATAATTATTCTCGTTAATGACAAATGACGAGAAACGACGATTCAGAAAACAATTTCTCAAAAGTTTGCGATTTCAAAGATTGAATTTCACAATACGTGATTTACAGAAGGGTTTTCTGTAATAATACTGAGCCGGGTTTTCTCAAGGAATACTTCGTTTTCATGATATTTTTAAAGGCAAAAGACAAAACCAAGATGACCCCGCTTCACATAGCGGCAAGCCATGGTACAGTGGCTGTAGCCAAGTGTCTCATTGAAGCGTCTGCAAATCTTAGAAGCTTAGACGAAGAACAAATGACACCGTTACATTTTGCATGTGTAGAAGGCAACCTTGATACCGCTAAACTCCTATTTGATGCTGGTGAGTTCCTTTACCTGAAAAAATCGTATTTCATTGGCTACGAACATCGCAGTATTGTTAGTAACGATGTAATTTGTTGTGCGCAACGTTGCAGAAGTAGATTTCGTTCGTCTTCTGGAATGTTAATATTACGCGCAGCAGTTGTCCCGTGTGTCCCGGTATGTATTTTAAAAACAAAGCATCTTTCCCGTTGTTGTTTAGAAAATGTTTCAAGTGTTTTTCTCTCTGTTTCAGCCGAGTTACAGGGAGGATGGTCTACAGTATCCAAGATGGTGACAGACCAAGATAGAGAAGAAGAGACACCATTACATTTAGCGGTAGAGGGACGCAATCCTGAACTAGCAAAGCTTTGTCTCGACAAGGGTGCTAATGTTAACGCAGTTAAGGTAGACGATACGTATATTCTTTGGGCTTTTTACACACCGAAAAGAGGTATTAGTTGATTGGGACATAAACGATACCGCAAATTCGAATTCGTAGTCGCACCATAGCCATACCGTAACCGTAACTACACATTGTGATAGCGAGTCCGCGTATCGAAATTAAGAGTGGATGGTAACAGAAGTGTTCTTACGTGATGGTGTTTGATTTATTCTATTTTTTGTAACCTAACAGATTAATATGAGTACTGCTCTACACCTGGCAGCAACGGACGGTGACTTGACTATCGTACGCATGTTGATTGAACATGATGCTAATGTGGAGTCAAGGAATGTTTTACAGGAGACACCATTACACAGAGCAGCGTTATTCAACAGGACAGAAGTCATCGACTATCTCCTCAAGCAGTAAGCCACAGTTTCTTTTCTTTTTCTCTCTCTTTTTATTTACACTGTTAAAGCAAATTTCGTATGACCTGACGCGCTGTGACGTGACGATGTCGTTTTTCCATTGGATAACCCCAGTATTCATCCGCTCTGGAACTGGTTGAACAGAATGGCGTTATTTTGTTCCGTGACCGTATCGTGACCAGTGATTTTCAGTCTTTTTCAGTTAAGGTGTAATTCGTTTCTTATATGAGGTCACGTACCATTTCCTTTAGTATTATTTCTTTGTTTAGTGATAGGATATATTTAATTTTGGGGTCACTCAAAGAATATTCCCAAGAGGATGAAATTGCGAAAACTATTCTGACTTGATCTGACCGACCGACCGAGTGACTGACTGACTGACTGACTGACCGACCGACCGACCCACCAACTGACTACACTGATTGTCTGCACTGAATGACAGATGTAAAAATACATTGAGGCTTACAAGTTCTTCCCATCCCCAGTGGTGCGTGTATTGATTGTCGCGACAAAGATAAAGATACCCCTTTACTGATAGCTGCAGCAAAGAATCACATCGACACGATGAAACTGTTACTGGAACAGGGCGCTGATGTGGCAGCTAAAGATGTGAACGATTATACTCCGCTTTTTAAGGCAGCTTCAGAAGGATGCATAGAAGCGCTGGAGGTAAGCATCAGTGTAGGTCTGCCTTAGTTCAAAGCCCAGCCAACCATTGTTACTGTTGGTTGAAGGGAGCGAAATTTGGGCTTTACATTTGGAAATTTACTTGATAGTTGTTTTTCTCAAACAAGTGTTGTGTTTTAGCTGCTGTTGAAAGATTCTAGAGGTAGATCTTTGGTCGAGGAATGTGACAAGTATGAGAACACTCCTCTTCATGTTGCGGCTCGTAGAGGATTTGTTCGTATTATTATTGTAAGTAATCAATCTATCGAGAGCTTTTGTAATGATGTAATTCATTCAAATCCGCCCTCTAACCCACCCTTCTTTATCTCTTCCTCTGGCTCTCCCTCCCTCCCTCCTTCCCTCCATCCATCCCATCCCTCCATTCCATTCCATTCCATTCCATTCCATCCCATCCATCCATCCCATCCATCCCATCCATCCCATCCATCCCATCCATCCCATCCATCCCATCCATCCCATCCATTCAATATATGATATAGATGTCTGTACACGTACTATATGGGTATGATAATCAATGAATTTTTATCTATTACTAGATTCTTTTGAACTGTAAAGCCTGTATCGACAGCAAGAACGATGAAGGCGCCACACCTTTGCATTTGGCTGCGAAGTTTGGAAAGATAAGGTTAGTAGAAATGTCGCGTTCCCATCGGCGTGCTCCTTAAGAAACGCTAGTGTCAACCACCTTGAACTTTATGGATTTATTACATACAGATATCGTTGTTACAAGCGGTGAAAACTAATCACAATAAATCAAAGAATTAGGGGCGAAGAGTGTGAAATAACCGAACTTACAATGAATAGGATAAAGGTAATAAACTTACGTCTGATGGTGACAAGCAGATCGAGAATAAGTAGTAGAAATGACTCCAAAATACTCTATAAACTCCTAAGATGTACTTTACTTAACTCCGAGCGCACGTGCTCAGAACGACGCTAAAGGATCAAATAACACTGACGTAAAGTAAATAGTTAAGACTGAATAATTAAAGTATACGCTAATGATTAACTAAAATACACGTAAGACAAAACACGACAAGAAAAATCCATTCAGGTGGTGTGTTAAGATGTGCGGTGAGGCGATGTGATGATGTGATATGTAGTGAGGTAAGGCGTGGTGAGGTGAGTTGAGCTGAGATGTATAGTTTGAATTGTGGTGTTATGTAATGTGGTCTTGTGAGATGAGATCAGTTCAGGTTTGGTGGAGTGTAGTATAGAGGTGGAGTGAGTTGTGGTATACTATGGTGAGATTTGGTTAAGTCAGGGCAGGGTGTTTTGTGGTGTAGTACAGTATTGTGTGGTAAGTGCTGGTGTGATGTGATGTGGTGAGATGAAGTGAGGTGCGGTGCGGTATGGTGTTGTCTGTAGTGTTGTGTTGTTTGTGGTGTGGTGTGGTGTGTTGTAGTGTATAGTCTGGTGTTGTGTGGTGAATTGGGGTGAGGTGATTGGAGGTGTGAACGAGGTATTTACATTGAACAAACGCTTTCCCAGGTCAGTCTGTGCGTTGTTGAATCGAGATCCTTCTATCATCAATGATGAGGATGATGGCTCCAATACACCACTTCACCTCGCAGCTCTGCATGGCCATCCTGCTGTTGTCAAGGAGTTACTGGATAGGGGAGCTGCAATTGACGCTAGGTGAGCAATGCAAGACAGAAAAATGAAAAAATGAAAGGGAAGGAACAAATAAAGGTACTGGAAAGAAAGAAAGAAGGAAAGAAAGGTACTGGAAAGAAAGAAAGAAAGAAAGAAAGAAAGAAAGAAAGAAAGAAAGAAAGGTACTGGAAGGAAAGAAAGAAGGAAAGAAAGGTACTGGAAAGAAAGAAAGAAAGAAAGAATAACAGAAAGAAGGAATAAATTTAAGAGAGGGTAGAAGAAAGTATGAACTGTCTCGACTGTTCAACAGAAACGCTACGCTATGGACCCCTCTGGATTGTGCAGCAGCTCGTGGATGGGTAGAAGTTGCAACTATATTGCTACAAGAGGATTGTCCAGTGGATCCAACTGATAAATCCAAGGTAGAATACAGAGCAAAAATTAGACGCGCGGAGCCCAAATGGGTTACAAGTCATGAGTCGTACTTCTTTGACTCGTAGCCCATGAGGACAAGAGGTGTAATTGTTTAGTATATACAAACTAGTTGGACAGTGATACAAAATATATAACCATGGCGTCGAAAAGTTCGCCAAAATGTCGTCAAAACGCGAGACAAACGCCATTGTTTTGTTACTAGTGGGCTATCACTAATAGACCTGTAGTAGGGTAGCCAATGAGAATGCAGGATTTGTGATAAAAGCTAATTAAAAGCTACAATGAATGGAAAGAAGTCTAAACAAGGATGCAAGGTCACTGGGAATCGAACTCGGACCTCATACACAGAAGGCAGCGCACTAACCAACTGA
>JAAAQI020166892.1:0-24110 GCA_011800005.2 Stichodactyla mertensii | reverse complement strand
AACTTTGTCATAAGCTTCAAAGATGTTCGATCAACAAAGTGCGTGTCAACTTTGTCATAAGCTTCAAAGATGTTCGACTATCAACAAGGTGCGCGGTGTCGGTAACTTAGGCGTTGCCAGACTTGGAACTAACAGAAACATTCATGACGTATCGCTATAATATACATGTGCGTGTTTTGATGGTTTGCTCCGTATACCGAATCAGTTTGTTAGACTTTGCTACACTGATTACAGAATTCAACAGATTGGTAAAAGATGGTGTGTCGATTTGACTGACTTGACGGAATGCATACGGATGATGTATATGTCTTTCCATAACTGAGCGTGACTACAAAACATGCGATATTCTTTCGAGTTTCCCGCCCAACGTTTCCAAGTTTTTGAACTAAAATTTTAAAATGTAGAATTTATGTGATAATTTGACCAAGGAGAAGTAAACTAAAAGTTTTTTTCGGTGATTGTCGCCATACGTCCTACTGAAAACACTCGTACAAGTCTAAGAGCAGGAGGTCATTCAAGTTTTTGTATTCCATAGCTTTATTAGTCTATAGCATCAGTTTCAGTTCACTAGGAAGAATTCTTTTCAGCGACACAAAGCAATTTTTAGTTATTTCAGAGCACCTGCTCTCTGTTAATTAGTTTATACCAAGAGACTAGCAACGGAATTCTTTGAAAATGCACATCATGTGGTATGTACCCGCAACTATTCTCTCGCGATTTTTGATATTCTGCAACCTTCACAGAGTCATTTTCGTCTCGAGTTTTGCCAGATTGACTACATCCAGGCATTTGAGATTCTTGAAACGTCTAAAGGTCGCGCACGAACAAAATGTTGTGCAACAAAAATGACCGCGGAATTGATGCTAAAATAAGCCGTTTCTTAGGAATACTATGATGAGTTTAGATTCAATACCTCTAAAAACTAAAGATATGTTTTTGTTCCCATATTTATTTAAATTGCCGTTCTGAAAAGGAAACCGTTTAATGTGAGAACTGGATATATGATCTAGGCTTTAGGTTACGGATGCTAAATTGGTTTTTCGCATTCTATTACAGCCTTCTCACACACACTGGAAGATAACCGATATGAGACTTAGAGTGGCCATTCTGCTTATACTAAAGTTCGCTTTCTTTTGAGAAAGCCCGCCATTAAGCTTGTGACAATATGATTTCTTCCTAATTGTCACCAATCTACAATCGGTGTGTTTCAATCTTGGATGTAGACCCGGTGTGTTTACTAAAATATCCGAGTGCGTATATTGTTTCACCAACCATCGCTACTACCGTAAAGTTGATTACTGAATATATATCATTTAGAATTTCTCACAACGTTGTGCTCAGTGAGATGACAATTCTTAGAAGCTAATCTAGCTACAGCCCCCTAACATAAAACCTTGCACTAACAAATGTTCTTAATGTGATGGAACACTTTCCTTTCTTCTATTCGCTTTGTGGTTCCCTGCTATCAGAGAGTCTCTCGTGGCGATTCCTGACGAGAAACAAAAGCTAGGAGTAAATAGAGAGTTGAACTGGGCGCCTGCAGACGGTAGACGTTGAGATAAGAATATCAAAACCATTAACACTTTATCATGTAAAATCCAATGACCATTCCAGTCTTCTTGGGTAATTACACTATCCTTGCCTTGCCTTAGCGCCGTTTTCAGACGGGTAGAGCTCACAAACTTTTTCAGTACCGTGTCTCATTTTTGTTCGGTAAACGTATGGTCGGGCATTGTTATCGTGGTTTAGCAGAATCGGCGCAAAAAACGGTATCTGGGTTTGCAATTCTTTTATCGAGCCGCGCAGAATATAATAAAGATAAAAACCACTAAAAATGATAAACACGAGAGGAAATATCTTTTCACGGCTTGCTGTCATCTCAGATAGTGGAAGGTCATACCGTGATCTACAGCATTGATTTTGCTTGATAACTTTGAATGAAAACAAGAGGAAAGAAAACCAACATTTTTCATGAACCTCACTAGTAGTTCAGCGTTATCTCAAAGTTTTTATCTCTTTTTAATAATTGATTTTTTGTCACGTGACCTGCCATTGCTACTCATTCCTTTAGAAAACGGAAGAACCAGATCGATTGGTTTTGCAATCACGTTATCACATCATTTAATCATGTTTCATTGTCTTCCTCTGTATATGTACAGACACGAGCAAAGATAGTTTGGCAAAGTAAAAATTATGAAACTGTATATTTCGAAATTCTCCTTGTTTTCATTTCGTGCACTTTATTTATAAAAGTGTTATTTTTAGAAGCAAAGTTAATTAATGTTATCATACTCTAGCTCATTACTGCTTATGCTGTCGAATATATTGATTCAGTCTATTACAAGACGCGCAGTATATAGTGGCAAGTCGAACCATGTAGTATATAGTCAGTGTATAATTGTGCCCATGGTCGTAGGTCAGTGAGACAAACAGCCTATCTTGCGAATACATGCATGTACTTCGTCTGCCGTTAAATGTTGATTCAAATTTGCCACCCATCGACGCAGATTGTCACGGTAGTCATAGACACCAACCATGCCAATAAGAACGGTATTACTGCATTTTATTATCCGAAACTCAGGATATCATTTTATCTTTGTGCTAAGTGAAGCATATCATTTTATGTCCAATATAGCTGGAGTTACCAGTTTCACTGCATCTCTTAGAACTAATCTACACCACATCATCAAGTTGATTTAAGCCGGCGACTCGGGTAAGACCTACCACACCAGTCCATTCATTCATGTGTTAACTAGAATCTCGTCTTAAGGAGAGATTCTTCCAGAAAAACTGCCCAATGAAGTCTAAAACGTTTAATCGTCCAAGCGATTTCTGATAATAATCCCCATAATCCAAGAACTGCGCAAGTGAAAGTGGAATATAACAGTGTAAATATGTATCATATTCTCGATCGATATTCGGCATTGCCGTGGATGATCAAAATAATCGACTTGCATGAGTACCCCATTAGCTTGCATATAAGGATTTGGACTAAAAAGAAGAAAATGAAAAAAATGAAAAGAGAAGAAAAAAACAGAAAATGGGAAATTTTCAGGTAACAATAATATGCGAATTGTTTTCCTCAAGTTCCACTGCAACTAAACCTGACTTTTTTCGTTATTCTGCCCCAAGGAATCGGTAATTTAGCCAATGCATCCATCATTAAATATTGAAAATAAAACTGTCTTCGATAAAATAGATGATACTTCCAATACAAACACCAGTTGGTTTTATTCCAAGGTCTAGACGAGTGGTATACGAGCCAAACAGACTACTGGGCATAATCAGTCTTGCAGGAAAACTCACGCGAAGTTTGAAAAAAAACACGATAAACCGCTCCGTTGTGACAAGAGTGACTTATGAGACAATAGGATAGGATTCAGGGGAAAAAATTGTACCTACTTAAACTTCTTATAAACTTGGCAGAAAAAGTTATCAGGTTTAAGAGTTAATACTTCCAACAGTTCCGACTTTGGGTCGCGTTGAGTATCAGACACTTGTGGTTAGAAAATTTGTTCTTCTGAAGCACTCGGGCACCACCATATGACACAGCTGGAATCGCGTTATGTTAATATACCTTCAAACCCTCACTTGCATCACCTGGTACTAATCTGAGAAAACCACCATAGTTAATATCAATGAAAAACAAAACCAGAATTTTAAGGTTTCAGACAGTTTCATATTATTTGGAACTAGCTAATTTCAGTTGCGATTAGCTAGTTCCATACTCAGTTTATAACGTGGTTTTCTCCACTATGCCTATATGCAACGTATTATTTAACATCAAACTTCAATATAATTCACAATAACGTTAACACTTTATTAAGCTCCCCAATAAACCAAAAAAAACCTTTCATACCGGAACTTGATCCGGTTTACAGAACAGTGAATCATAGATGGTGTTCATTCCCATCACGTACCCATCTCAAATAAGATTGTCACACGGACTCATCGTCAAAGACTGACCGGTGTAATAATAATAAAACGATCAAGATTCGAAATACATATTCTTTTTATTTATTATTTGGCTGTTCGTTCTTTCTTCTCTATTTTGCAGTCACAGTTTTATTCGTTTTGGCTTTCACTGTATGTTTGTTTTTCAAATGATTTTCAATTTTACTTTTGATTTTCATCTTGGATTGTGATACAAATAATCCATGTATGTAACCCTTCCCCGCCTCGCAAAGTTTAATCGCTATCTCTATGGTAACGTCTGCTCCCGATGGTTACGTAGTCTTGTACTGCTGCTCTTCACTTGTATTCCATAGCAACAATGACAATCTTGGGATTAATTTTCATGAACAACGTTGAATATAAACAATATACAGTTTAATACAATACAATACTTGAATATACTTTATTTATTCACGTGTCACAGAGGAGCCCAATGGTGCTCGTTAAAACATGAAGTGATTGTTAAAGTAGTGATCATTTTTATTAACTTTGTTCGTGGTCTTGATCAATGAAACAAGATGAAGAAATAAGTTATAACTATCCAGACTGTTTTAAGGGTCTTCTAGTGGTGAAACTGTACGTTTTCACAGCTATGATGGAGAAGTTTATCCGACTGGTCGTACTGCGAAGCATGCCGAGACAGATCCATGGAAGCAGTAAAGGAAGCCAAAATACAGTCATGTGCTTGTGTAAATCTTTATTCCCTTATATCTGATCGAGTTTGTCATCGCATATAGCAAGTTTACTGAAAACACAAGAACGCGAAAAAGTGGATAAAAATTTATGATCGCGTCAGTGAAGCGATCTGAGAACCGACCACATAGAGCGGAGGCAATTATAGCCTCATTTACAGGCATGCTAGGTGTACTTTAATAACAGTGCATGCCAATCTCTTTAAATAACAATTTGCGACCTCGTGGAACAACGAGCTAAAACTAAAATACAGACCTTTCGTACGGAACTAGTCACAATTTAGTCAACAGGCGAAAAAGTCCTCCGGAAAAATGTCGCAGAAGATTTTGATAACTTATCTAAATAAATGGACTGCTGGTAATATGTTTCCAGTCATTGACAGTCATTTCCTTAATTCTGACCATTTCTTATTCTTTTTATAGTGTTTGATAATACTAAATCAATTAGTTTTGTACCGAGGAAGTGCATGATACAGGCGGCATCATGTAGATGATCGTAGAGTATTGATTACATACTCAGTTCTTCTTTAGATTTTCGGGATCGTATCTTGACACATGTTGGTTTACTTTTAGCCGTCTAGAGTTTGGAATTTGGCCCATGTCTTGACCTTCAATGTGTTTGTTATATCGGTAAGCTACTGTGACCAGCCTTTAAAAAAAAAAATGACGGTTGATCTTTTGTATTCTCGAATCTTCAAACATTTGTGGCATTAGAAGAAAAACGAATGACTTTGTAAAAGATTCACATAAAGAGCTCAGGATATATTAACAAGTAATACCGGATTAACACCCCCAGATCATTTAGCTGTACATTAAAATTGCATTGCACTAGGCAATCAGTAGTTTGACTATAACCATCATGTGCGCTGAGCTAACGCGTGCGCTTTCTCATGATCAGGATAGTAGGCAGTCGAGAGAAAGGTCAGTTCACTGTTTGTACCTTACTCAGTTTCACCACCATCGGTTCATATGACTTCAATCTAATCCTTTTTAGCCGACCGATTCCTAGTAACGCCAGTTACATTAATATATACTTTGCGGATATGGCCCCTGAGGCTATGTGTGTAATATGTCAACTCTGGCCTCTAGATGCCTTTCAGAACAAGAACTATTCTTTGAAAACTCCGCAGTAAAGCAGTTTTGAGCAGGCATATTCCTGATAGATTATTTTATAGATTTTTTGGTCGCTAATAACTATACCTTCCGTCTGCAGTGTATTTTATCTTTGTTTGAATTGATAACAAACTCAGCAGTAGCAAGTTATTTGTTGATTTGTTTGTCGAGAGAAAAGTAGCTCACGCCCACTGTAAGGGAAAAACTAATACATATCACGGTAGGCCAGCAGCGCAACGGAAAAGCTCGAGTTTCTTTAGAATGACTCATATTCTCGTATAAACTCATGAATTTTCATGTGCTTACAAAAGGATTTAGGCTTAATATGTTAAACAATAAAAGAAATTCAACGATATTCTTGTTTGTCACCGATAACAGCGTTTAATAAAAAGATCACGGGAGGACAGGACTAGCTCCACCCACCGGGGATTAGTGATGTTGATTGACATGCAGCGACCCGCGGGCTTCTTTTCCGGTTGTTTCTTTATTCCACATGATTTGCATATATAACTTCAACGTTATGAAGGAAAATGCAGCTTGAAATCTCTCTAAATTGGTGATATTTTGATTTGAATTACAGGAGAAGGACATCCACAATATTTGTAGGTCGTTTGAAAGAGAAAAAAGCGAGAATTACTGGTATTTTGGTTCGCATTCCATGCTGAATGTCATATTTCTTGGCAATTTAAACAAGCGCTTGACAATGCAGCGCTTCAACGGCTCAACAACCAAAGGAGTTTATACTATAGTATGACCAGGAATAACACGATACATCTTCGATCTTTCCATTAAATATGTCTTTGTATAAGCAAATCCATGGACGTGTAAGCTATGGTTAGTCAGGGTCAGTCGATGCTAGTGCGAAGGCGTTCTTGTACAACATGGACACACACGTTTACAATTCCTGGATGGTTACTAATCTACTACGTTTTGAGCCTTTTCTGCCTGGCTGGAGCTATCACAACATTCCACGTACTGGAAGAACAGCCACGAGGAGTCGTTGTAGGGAATATAACCGTAAATAATGGATTTACTTGCTCTTTTGACGGGAATCCTAGCCACTTTACAATTGACTCACAGACTGGAGTCATTACAACAACTCTTGAAATTGATCGAGAACGTTTACAAGTGAACCCTATAAGTCTAACAATACGCTCGACAGACCCTAAAAGTCAACCTTTAAGTGTACAAGTACAAGTAGAGGATATTAATGACAATATCCCAACATTTCCAGCGTCCTATTTCACACTTCAAATACCCGAAACAACATCAGTGGGGGTCGAATTCCCCATCAACACAGCAACAGATCCAGATTTAGGAAACAACGGTACTATTGATTATGCGATTGTCTCAGGCAACAGCGATGGGAAATTCCGTCTGGGAACTAGTCCTAACATATGTAAACGTTCTGAGCTTTGTATTTTAACTCACAATAATCTTGATCGAGAGACTGTTGCCTTCTATCAGTTAAATATATCAGCAAGAGACCGAGGTATTCCTTCGCTAGCTGGATACTATTTAGTAAATATAACAATCGTAGACTTCAATGACAATCCACCTATTTTTACCTCATCTGTATTCGATGCATCAATCGCCGAGAACACTTTATCTGGCCTCAGTATAGTAAAGGTTACTGCTTATGATAAAGACATTGGGTTAAATGGTGAGGTGAGATATTCCATTGAGAAGGATGCTGCAAAATCAGATGAAGTCTTTGACATAGATACAACGTCAGGTATTATAAGAACTAAAAGAAGTTTGGATTATGAATCTAAGTCATCCTATACATTTAAGGTTATTGCTAGTGACAGGGGACAGCCAAAAGAGAGTGCAACTGCCAGTGTGAATATCAATATTATTGATGAAAATGATAATGTGCCTTACTTTAATTTTGTGAAGTATTTTCCTACTGGAAGTTCCAAGGCACTTGTACCAGAGGAGGACACCCAAGTTCCAAAGATAGTGGCATTTATTAGAGTGAGTGATGACGATTCAGGTGTTAATGGAGGGGTTCAACTAGAAATCAATAAAGGAAATGATCTTGGACACTTTATGATTGAAGAAGATCCAGTCATCTCAGGGATATACTATCTTAAAGTTGCAAAAAAGCTGGACCGTGAACACACATCTTTCTACAATTTGACACTCAATGCTACGGATCAAGGACATCCAAGTAAAACTGCTTTAGAATTTGCATTTATTGAAGTTCTGGACATCAATGACAATTCTCCTAAATTTTCTAATAATATTTACATTGCAAAAATAATTGAGAATTCCCCAAATGGGAGTTATGTCCTAAAACTAAATGCCTCTGATCCAGATGCTGGTAGCAATGGAACTGTTTCTTACTCAATCACCAGTGGAAATGACCTTGGGTGGTTTCAAATTGATGACACATCAGGACTGGTCACAACATCAATGCCAACTGACGGGGAAAAACTATCGTTTGTTATGCTCACTGTGACAGCTCAAGATCATGGCCCAAAACCTAAAAGTGGAAGTACATTGTTAAGAATTGATATTCTTGATGTCAATGATAATGCTCCAATATTTGAGAAAACATTTTACAGTAAAACAGTGCCAGAGGATACATCACAAGGGACAAGTATCTTGCAGGTTATTGCTAGAGATGAAGATGTTGGTGAAAATGCTAGAATAACCTATGCAATTGATTCTAACTCACAACATTTGAAAAGTCATTTTATCTTGGAGGCAAGCAGTGGAGTTTTAAAAACAAATGGAAACTTAAACCGGGAAGCCAAGAGTTCCTATACAATACCAGTGATAGCAAGTGACAATGGTGACATTAAGTTAACATCTAAAGCTACAGTAGTTGTGAAAGTGTCAGACATCAATGACAATCACCCAGTATTTTATCCCACTGTGTACTTTGCTACTGTTGTTGAAAATGGAAATCCTGGTAAACTTGTTCAAGTCACTGCAACAGACCAAGATGAAGGTTCAAATGCCAAGATCTTTTATTCCATTAAAAATGGTAATGACAACAAAAGCTTTGCTATTGACAGAGACACAGGTATGATCAGAAATGTAAAATCACTAGACCATGAAACAAGTGGGTTCCACAGACTAAATATAACTGCAAAGGATGGTGGAGGGTTGGATTCATTAGACTCGGCAGTTGTAGAAATAACAGTACTCAATCAAGCTGACAATCCTCCAACATTTGAACACTCAATTTACAACTTTTCTGTATATGAAAATGTTCCTAAGGGGACTCTAGTGGGGAATGTATTTGCCACATCAAAAGACAAAAATATCACTATAATGTATGAAATAGTATCTGGAGATCCACAGCATTTGTTTGTTGTGAATGCATTGGGTGGTATTATTATGGTTAATGGAGACATTGATAGGGAAGTTCAATCAAAGTATTGGTTAGACATTGTTGCCAAAATGGGACAACTACGACCACTTTCTGCCAAGACTAATGTAAATATTACCGTGCTGGACAAGAATGATAATGCTCCCAGATTTGCAACTTCAAGTATGCAATTTAATATCTTAGGCACATGGCCTGCTGGGAAACTTATATCAAATGAAACAGCAATAGATAAAGATGCTGGTAAAAATGGTATGGTAAAATACAGGCTAACTAAAACTGCAAATGGATTATTTAGAATAAATGCAATATCTGGAGAAGTGACACTAGCACGAGTTGTAATGGAAAGTGATGATTCACAGTACACTGTACAAGTTGTAGCCTCTGATGCAGGATCACCACCATTATACAGCAATATGGCAATACATGCAAACATATTAATTAACCATGTTCCAAGATTTAGGACTAGTTCCTATGTAACCCATGTACTGGCTTCAAGACCCCTGACTTATCGCTTCTTGGTAGTAAATGCTGTTGATAATGATTCTGGTAAGAATGGCCAGTTGACATATACCATTGATCCACAAGGGAATCAAGAACGACTGTTTGCAATATTCCCTGATGGATTCATTTACGTCAAGAAACATCTTATTCACGCCAAGAAAGGGACATACAATATTGTAGTGAGAGCAACTGATAGTGGTACACCCAGACTGAGTGCTTCTGTCAGTGTTACTATATACATTCAAGACTCAGATGAACACAGATCACTATTCACCAACAATACTTTTAGGTTTTTAGTGTCAGAAAACCTTGCCCCAGGTACATTAGTAGGTGTTATTACTGCAAAAGCAACAGACAGTGCAAAGACAAAAGATATTATTTACTCATTAGATAGCAGTAATAATGCATTTGCAGTTGATGCAAGAAGTGGGAGAATTACTACACGACTTGTACTTGATAGAGAGTCTCTTGTGAAAGCAACTGGTGGTGATGATTATATAATGAGAGCAGAAGCAGTCTATAATGATACCACAGTCAGGCGTGACAGTGCTATTGTCACTGTTACTGTTGGTGATGTTAATGATAATGCACCATACTTCAGTAGTGCTTTGTACAGTGTTAAAGTCAGTGAAGCTTTAAGTCCTGGTTCTGTGGTGTTTAAAGCTGTTGCAGTCGACCCTGATAACAATACTAACTCAGTGTTTACTTATTCCATCATCAGTGGAACAGGAAAAGGAGTCTTTCGTATTAATGCAACAAATGGAAATTTGTACATAAACAAAGGACTGGACAGAGAATCAATTGATAGATACAATTTGACTCTTAAAGCTTCAGATACATTGAACAGTACCTTGTCTTCTCTTGCTTTGGTTGAGATCTTTGTAGAGGACTCAAATGATGAGAAACCAGTGTTTCAAAACATTATAAACATCATAACTGTTTCAGAAGAACTTATAGCTGGCTCAGAAGTTGTCAATGTTAATGCCACTGATAAAGATATTGGACTTAATGGCCTCATCGTATATTCTATAACGTGTGGAAACTTGGCTGCAGTTTTTGACATCAATCATTTGACTGGAAAGATTTTCCTGGCCAAAAGTCTTGATTATGAGACAGCTCATCAGTATCAGCTGTGTATCACTGCACAGGATCGAGGTGGCAATCCATTATCAGCAATACTCAACATTACTATAAATGTTATCGATGCCAATGATAATCCCCCAGTCTTCTTTGCAAAGCCACAACAAATCCAGATCATTGAGAATGTAACAGTAGGTACTGTAATTGGTCAGTGTTCTGCCACAGACGCAGACAGTGGAACATATGGCCAGATTGTTTATGCTCTAGACAAACAAATACCTAAAGGAATCACATTCACTGTCAATCCAGGAAACTGTGAGATTTCAACGAGAGAAAAAATTGACAGAGAAAAAATGCCAAAGGGATTGAGTTTGTTTCAACTGGTTGTTAAGGCAACAGACAAAGCTGTTCCTGAATCAAATTCTCTTTCATCCACTAAGACAATCATCGTTCATGTAGTTGACATTAATGATAATAAACCACGATTTATCTCTCCATCAGCGGCTGTCATAGGGGGAAGTACATTTATAATGAATGTAAAGGCAGAAGATTTGGATGCTGGATCCAATGGTATGGTTACGTATTCCTTGATTAGTGATTATTCAGACAGCAAATTCTTCTTTAACACCAATACTGGACAACTTGAGAAAATTGCACAGCTCAATGACAATAATCTAATATATACGCTCACTATTAAAGCAGCAGATGGTGGGAATCCATCCCTTGCTGTCCAAACGAACATTACTCTGTTTAAGGAAGGTGTTGCAGGAAGTGGTCCAGTGTTTAGTAATTCTACATTTTATGGTTCCACTATTGAAGATCAACCAGCTGGTATATCAGTTACTCGAATTCATGCAGCTTACCCACAGAGTAACATGAATGGTAACATCAAGTATTATATAACATCTGATGACAGTAAAGGGGCTTTCAGTTTGAATGACACCACAGGTCTTATAACAACCAAAGAATTAATTGACCGTGAAAGCCTGGGGACCATCTCGAAGCTGGTGGTGTATGCTGTAGACATGAATGGACCACAACCTAGAACTACCTCAGCTAAAGTCGTAATCACAATTCATGACGTCAATGACAATAAACCAGAATTCTCTAGTAAAACGTACTTAGCTGATATCAGTGAGAACAGCCCGTCGGGAACAAGTGTAATCACGTTGACAGCATCAGACTCTGATGAGGGTGAAAACAAAAGAATCACTTATTCTATAACTGGTGGTAACCATGGAAACATATTTGTGATTGACAGTGTAAGTGGTATCATTTCTACACAAGGGACATTAGATCGTGAGACTAAATCACAGTATACCATCAATGTTACTGCCCAAGACCATGGTAACCCATCCAAGTACTCCACATGTATTGTCATAGCAACCATAACTGACGTCAATGACAACTCCCCAGTTTTCACAAAAGCCTATTACTCGTTCAGTGTTTCAGAGGAAGCGTCGGTTGGGACAGCTGTTGGTTCTGTTAAAGCTGAGGACAATGATTCTGGAGATAATGGCCGTCTGACTTATACCATCTTAGGCTTAGACAAAGACGTTTTTGCTTTGAACTCGGTATCTGGTGTGTTAACACTGCGTAAGAAGCTTGATCGTGAAGTTGTAGAACATTACTTACTGAATATAACGGCTACAGACAATGGACAAGTTCATAAGTACTCAACTTCGGTGAATGTGTATGTAAATGTGCTAGACGTCAATGATAACCCACCAGCATTCGAGCTGGCTTTGTATCATGGTGAGATCGCTGAAGGTGCTCCACGTACACATGTAACCTCTGTGGTAGCTAATGATAAAGACTCGGGTGCTAATGGGATGATCAAGTACAGTATTATCTCTGGTAACACACACAACGCATTTGCTATTCTTGATAATGGAACGATAGTGAACACCAAGAAATTGGACAGAGAGTCTAATGATGCATATGTCTTAACCATACAAGCAACCGACCAATCCATGCCACTTTCAAGTCGTCAGAAAGGAAGAACTCGAGTGACTATCAATGTTACAGATGTTAATGACAACAGACCGCATTTCACGTCAGCTTCAGTAGCGCACGTGCCAGAAAATGCTGGTGTAAATGATGTGGTATTAACAATCATTGCTGTAGACCCTGATCAAGGTTTTAATAGTGAACTCATATATAGTCTGACTAAGATTGACCTTGGAGCACCGTTTGACCTTGGAACAAGTGACGGAGTCCTACGCGTCTCTGGAAGCTTGGACCGAGAAATCAAACAAGAATACGCCCTTAAAATAACCGCCACAGACAAAGGAAGACCATCCAGGTCATCTGACATGCAGATTGTTATCATCGTTGATGACTATAATGATCATGCACCTGTTTTTCGCAGTCATTCAAGTGAATTCCGAATCTCCGAGAATATTCCTTCTGGAACAAATATCGTTAAGTTGTCAGCATTAGACGAAGATTATGGCACGAATGCTGAAGTACGTTATGATATTATAACAGGCAATGATAATGGATCATTTTCAATCAATCAAATCACAGCAAGGCTGAGAACAGCAAAACCGCTGGACAGAGAAACCAAACCTAACTATGACCTTAAGATCAGGGCATACGATTTGGGCGTACCTCGCAAAGAAACCGTGACGACTCTAACCATTGTATTGCGTGACGTGAATGATAATACACCTGTATTCACCAGACCAACATACGTGACTGATGTTAGTGAAAATAAAGTAGAATCAAATATTTTGAGTGTGATAGCTGAGGACCGTGATGATGGCAAAGATGGAGAGGTGACATACAGTATTGTTAAAGGTGACACCAATGGACTTTTTGTTATTAATTCCCGCACTGGCACTATTGCATTAACAGCAGCATTAGACAGAGAAAAGAAACAAAGATATGTTTTGGTGGTTGAAGCTCAAGATGGTGGAAATCCCAAACGTTCAGCAAGATCAACTGTTGTGGTAAACGTGGTGGACGAAAATGATAATTCTCCATTATTTCAACAGAAGACCTACGCGGCTAAAGTGACGGAAGATGCAGCGAGTGGATCATTTGTTGTTCAAGTAAAAGCTGTGGATAATGATGCTAGAAATAATGCAGATATCAAGTACTCTTTGGTTAATAACTTTGGACGCTTCAGAATCGATAGCAGAAGTGGTGTAATTGTGACAGTCATGGCGTTGGACAGGGAACAAATCGATTATCATCCGTTAGAAGTAATAGCTACAGACGCTGGCAGTCCTCCACTCCAAGGAAAAGCAAATGTTAATGTGATTGTAGAAGATGTGAATGATCACGATCCTGAGTTTAAGAACTCCTTATTCAAGGCTACAGTTGAAGAGAATGCTGTTCCTGGTACCATAGTACTGGTTGTATCGGCGAGTGATGAAGACACTGGTCTGAATGCCAAATCTGATTACTTGATTACATCTGGAAATGACCATGCACTGTTCGCTATAGGCCAAGAAGATGGAGTAATATCTGTTATCAAGCGCATTTCTGCAAGCCCCATCTCTTATACTCTACAGATCAAAGCTGCCAATCGCAATGCCCCCCAGCGGACTGCTACAGCAACTGTGCAACTCACTGTGAGCAATGGAGCGTTCCCAAGCTTTCTCCATAAAGACCAGACGATAAGAATATCGGAGCTGTCTTCTGTAGGAGAGAAATTACTTTCAGTGAATGCTACAGGCCACACCGTGTATTTCATTGCTGGCGGCAATGATGGAGATGCTTTTGATATTGATGCTGTGTTGGGTGTTTTAAGTATAAAAAACCGACTTGACTATGAACATGTAGCCAACTATACTCTCATCATCGGAGCTAAAGACGGAAGTAATCCTCCCCATGTTGCTTTTATTCAAGTTTTTATTGCTGTCGTCGATGAAAATGATAACATCCCTGTTTTCAGTCAGAGTGTTTACACTGCTCGTATACAAGAAGAGCTACCTCGCAACACCACAGTTTTAACTGTTACTGCTGTCGATGCTGACTCGGGAATGAATGCTCAAATCGAATACTCGATAAGCCTACACAACAGACCAGTCTTGGAATTTGGAATATCGTCTAGTACAGGACGCTTGTTCACAAAACGAGTGCTTGATCGAGAGAACAGATCTACTTATTCTTTCAGCATACGTGCAGAAAATATTGGTAATCGATCGATGGCCAGCGAGGCTGTAATCATCATAATTATAACTGACATCAACGATAATTACCCTGTGTTTGTGGACCCTATGACTGTCTCGATACCCGAGAATGCCCCAATAGGTACGCTAATCACAACTATTAGAGCAAAGGACGCAGACCAGGATTCCACTTTTCGTTATGGGTTCCTTGTAAATCCCAATAAAGATGGACCATTCGTTATCGATGCCCACGCTGGAAACATCTCTCTTGCTAAACATCTTGACCGCGAGACACAAGAGACATATAGCCTGGGTGTATCAGTAAATGACACTATGCATGTCTCAACATCGTATCTCAATATAACTGTATTAGACGCGAATGATAACGCTCCAACCTTCAATGCCAAGTCCTATTCTAAATCACTACCTGAAAATTCAAAAGTTGGTTCAGCGGTCATGAATTTGACAGCCACTGATGCCGATGTTGGTAGCAATGCTGTGATAGCTTACTCCATTAACCCCATCCAAAAGACAAGTTATTTTTCCATCGATACAAAGACTGGTGTTGTTAGTCTCAACAAGGCAGTGCAGTATAAGAAACATGATCGTAACATATATGACATAATAGTACGAGCCAAGAATATTTATCCTCCATTTTATGAGAGCGATGTGAAGGTTGAGATCGAAGTACTAGACACCAATGACCATGCACCTATCTTCACAAAACCTTTTTACCGCTTCATTGCTGTTATGGACTCCAGTATTGGTTTTAGTGTTGGTAAAGTAGAAGCTAATGACAAATTAGACTATGGACCCAATGCTGTAGTACGTTACGAGGTGTCTTCAGGAAACGGCTCATCAAAGTTCCAAGTTGTTCCTGATACTGGAGATATTAGAGTGAAGAGTGACCTGAGTACTGATGCCAATAAAGTCTACTGCATGTTGGTAAAAGCCAAAGACTTGGGTCAACCCACCATGGAAGCGGTCGTACTAGTATGTGTAGATGTAACGAAACGCAATCTGTATGCGCCAAGGTTTACTCGTGGTCTTTATCAGGATACTGCTACAGAAGATGTACTCTCGGGTAGTGTGATTCTATCAGTAACAGCTACAGATGATGATCTAGGAAGAAACGGTGAAGTCTTCTATTCTATCATATCTGGGAATGACAAGGGATATTTTGATATTGGTGTCACTAATGGATCCATTTATGCAGCAAAACCATTAGATTATGAATCTAGTACCAATTACATCTTAAATATCACTGCAACTGATGGAGCTAAGTTATCTAAAACAAGTTCAGTTTCAGCAGAAATAACTCTTATTGATATCAATGACAACAATCCAGTATTTGATTCCCAGTCGTATCAGTGTCAGTTACCAGAAAACACACCAGTGATGTCTAGAGTCGTCTGCACAGTGCATGCTACAGATCGCGACGCACAAGGCACACAGCAAGTACGGTATTACATTGCTGGCGGTGATGGACAATCACACTTCAAAATCAATGAAGTATCTGGAGAAATCCACGCTACTACCGTGTTCGACTTTGAATCAAATGCCAACAGCTTGCTTCTGATTGGTGCAAAAGATCTCAATTTAGCGCCTCAGCGATTCGCAAGCCCAAGAGCAGCTGTGCACATTGCTATTAGTGGAAAAAACGAGTTTGTTCCAATTTTCACAAGGGATTTCTTTCAAGGAACAGTTGCTGAAAATGCTCCAATTGGATACTCTGTCCTTAAAGTTGAAGCCACTGATAAAGATGCTGGACCTGATGGCATTGTACTTTACCATCTGTTGGGCGCAGATAACTACAAAGGATTCACTCTGAATTCAGAAACAGGAGTTCTCAGTATTTCGGGAAACTTGGACAGTGAAAAATCTAGTAAAGTAATGCTCAAAGTTATTGCAAAGAACTTGCTACAGACTGACGTCACACCAAGTACAATAGGTCACGCAACTGTAATTGTTACTGTAACAGATGCTAATGATGCTCCGAGGTTTTTGCAGAGTGTTTACACCACTAGACTAACTGAAGGTGCAAGCAGAGGAACGTACGTTACCAATGTGACGGCTGTAGATGATGACAAAGAAAAAGCTGTTGGTTCAGTGATTCGTTACGGTATTGGTACTGGAAATGTAAACCAGGTGTTTTCAATCGACCCATCTTCTGGTGTGATAACAACTACTGGTGATTTGGACAGAGAATCTGTTCCTGTCTACAGAATTACTGTCACAGCAACAGACAATGGAACACCACCCATGACAGGTAACGCAACAGTAGTGGTAACACTGGACGATATCAATGATAACCCACCAAAGCTTTCTGCTGCTGCTGGCTTTGCTTCTGTACTTGAGAATCAACCAGCTGGTACAACTGTTATCACTTTGGGTGCTGTAGACCCAGATGCAGACCCACATAGAGGTCCTTACAGGTTTGATATATCTGATACTAATTGTAGTAAGTTTCGGTTGGATCAGAGTACTGGCTTATTAACAACTACTGGATTGCTTGATCGAGAGTCCAAAGATGC
Source organism: Stichodactyla mertensii (assembly GCA_011800005.2). Classification (NCBI taxonomy): domain Eukaryota; kingdom Metazoa; phylum Cnidaria; class Anthozoa; order Actiniaria; family Stichodactylidae; genus Stichodactyla; species Stichodactyla mertensii. The sequence continues at coordinate 6,772 of JAAAQI020166892.1, read as the reverse complement.
TTATAACTTATCTATTAAAGTGACTGACAGTGGTGGATTATCTGCCATATCTTACTGCCTCGTAACCGTCACAGATCAGAATGACAACCGACCTATAGCTACGTCACGTGACGTGCAAGTGAACATTTACAACAAGCGCTTCCCAGGAGGCTCTGTGGCCGATGTAAGACCAGAAGACCCGGATATTGATGATGTGATGACCTGTGGTTTGATTAGACATACCAGTAATATGTTTAGTTTCCCTCGTGGGGATTGTATGCTGAACTCATTAGCAAACACTGGTGATAGTTTACACCAGTTGACCATCAATGGATCAGATGGTATAGGAGCTGTCCAGTACCTAGTGACAGTACGATTTTCAGGTTATACTACTGATACTGTCAAGCAAAGTGTCGCAGTGCGCCTACAGAACACCGATCCCAAGGCCTTCTTAAAACATTCTTTTAACAGTTTTTCTGAGTCTGTTCAGCGGTTCTTACCACAGGGGTTTATATCACAAGTTATCAGCGTCAAAGGCTTTGATCAAGGCTTTGTAGACATAATTATCGCTTCTCGTAAACCCAACACCTTCACTTACCTAGAAAGAGAGAAGCTTGCAGAACTATTGAGGAACAACAAGAACAAACTTCAGACGGAGGGAAAAATCCAGATATTTAAGGTGGATTACACTCCTTGCTCAACTAACAGTCCATGTCTAAATGGAGGAGAATGTAGCAGTGAGATGCAGGCTACTGGCAACACGTTTGTGATCAATACGATACCTCTGGTCTTCTTGTCAGCTGATTTCAACTGGCTTTACACATGCAGGTAAAATGGCTTTAATTACTATAATCACAATAAAAGTTCTTTTCTAATTTCCTCATTTTGCGCACACTGCTTCGTGAGTACTGATGCTTATTTAATAAACTATGTTTCAGGTGTAAACCAGGATTTACTGGCAGCAAATGTGAACAGAACATGAATGACTGTGACCCTAACCCATGCCAACATGGTGGATCGTGTCAAAAAGTGTTCAACACCTTTAGATGTGTTTGTCCAATAGGCTATACTGGTCAATTATGTGAGGTGGATATTGATGAATGTCAGTCAAGACCATGTAAACACTCAACTGGGTGTCAGAATATTCTTGGTAGTTTCATATGTCAGTGTATACCTGGCTATACCGGTAAGACCTGCGATGCAGACATCGACTATTGTCAAGCCACACCCTGCTTGTACAACTCGACCTGCGTGGATCAACCCACTTCTTTTAAGTGTGTCTGTGACTTCGGTGGACGTGGTGATCGCTGTCAGTACTCCAGTTTTGGGTTTGGTATCGTATCTTATATGAAATTCCCAACCATTCGCAGTAAGAACCAGGATACCTATAATAACGTCAGTCTCGTATTCTCCACTTATACTCCTGATGGCTTGCTGTTTTACAACAGTGATGGAACAACGGATATTGATGGCGATTTTATAGCGTTAGAAATCGTTCGAGGAAAGATTCGCTTCTCGTATAATCTTGGTTTCACTCCAAACGCTGCTGTAGTTCTGGTTGACAAAGTAGTCAATGATGGTAAATGGCATCACGTGACGGTGATAAGAGACGACGAGGTAAATGATCAGAATATCTACTATTATGTCTGTAAATAGTTATATGGAACATCCTTGATATTTACTTTCGAAAACACTGACTTTTTGGTTGTTTTTCAGGCTGCACAAGTCGAAGTGGATTCAACGTTCAAAGGGTCAGGATCAGTAACAGGAGATTTCATGTAAGTATTCCCTCCCAGCCCCTCCCCACCCCACCCCTCCCCTCCCCCCTCCCTTTGGTTTGAGTATGTGTTATATGCTGTTCCCACCAAGTAAACAGTAGTAAATTTAATAGTAATAATTTAATAATTCTTGATTTGTAGAAAACTTGAACTTAAAAACTCTCCCATGTATGTCGGTGGCATCAAGGACTTTGATCTAGCTTTAAACGATCCTCGTCAGCATATCACAGTCTTCGACTTCGTTGGTTGTATTCGCGAATTCTACGTGAATGGAGATCAAATTGTTGCTGAAAAAGTGTTGGAGTCATCTGGTGCACTGGATCACTGTCCTCACATGGATTACTGCGCTAGCAACCCCTGTCAACATGGTGGAAAATGTTTAGATACATGGTTTGATTACTACTGTCAGTGTACTGACGGCTACTCTGGTAGAAACTGCGAGAAAGGTAAATATGGCTAATAAAGTATTACTTGTTGTAAAAGAATAATTTGACTACTTTTTTTCTAGTGATTAACGGAACAAACAGAGAGCGCTGATAGAGACTATGTTAAGTCCTCAGTCTCCATCACCTTCCACTGGCAACATACTACAGTTTTTAAGAAACCTGCATATATTCATGATTATTATTTTAAACTTTCCCTTTTTTTGCTGTTTATAGAAGGAAGCCAAGCCTTCAGATTCAGTGCATCTAGTTTTCTAGTTTTGGAGTTCAAGGAAAGTTACCGTCGTGAACAGAAGCTTCTGGATCGTCCATCTCCATCGGTTCGAAGCAGACGTTCTGTTATTGCACCAGATGAGTCGTTCAGCATCGGCATTCGTACACTGAAAGAAGGTTTGATATTACTGGCACAGGATGACACACAAGATTACACACTACTACAGGTACGAACTAGAGATTGCTAAAACATGCTGCATGAAAAAAGAGAGATGCGTCAGAAAATTGTACTGTGCATGCACTAAGAGAAACCGATGCGCGAGGGAAAAAAAACGTGTATCTGCGCAGGTCGATTTTCCCACTTGTTTTGGTAGACATTTTAAGCGCTTTTGTTGTTTTTGTTTGCAGGTATTATCCGGAGCTGTGAGATATGACTTCAAATCAGGCAACGTGAAGGATAATCTAACACTCTTTGTCCCTACTGTAACGGATGGTTCCTGGCATAACATAACTTTACAACGTCAAGGCAGCTCTGCCATTCTTATTGTAGACGACCTAAACAAGAGAAAAATATTTGATAAGATGCCACACAAATTCCTTGGTAAAAACATTCGCACGTGGTCATTAGGTGGAGTCAATAACCCTCCAGCTGACATGAAGGTATCAAAGTTCAGTGGATGCATGGAACAGTTGAAAATCAACGAAATAAACCTACCTCTGAATGGACCAAACAGATACTTAGTAGCCAAGCCTGAAGGTGGAGCCGTGAGTGAAGGTTGTGGACCCAGTGGTACGTGTATATCTAATCCATGTATCAGTGACCCAGAAAGACTTGCCTGTATCGATGAATGGTATGGCTATACGTGCATCAGTGACGCGCCTTGTAGAAACAAGCCCTGTTATAACAACGGAACCTGTAAACCACAAAAGAATGGTACATTTACATGTGTATGTCCTGCTAACTATACTGGTAAACTGTGTGAGGTTTGTCTTGAAGCGCCTTGTTTGACGGTAGGACGGCGTACAGTGGATAGCCCATACAGTGTTGGTCTTGTGGCAGGAATAGTCTTCTTGTTAGTGGTTCTAGTTGGTATCATAGTGGGTGTATTGGCCGTGAAACGAAATCAAAAACTGAAGCGCGAATCCGAATACGATGCAAAGCACTGTGATGATATCTGCATACCTACTGACTTGCAAGATGGATGCCAGCGCGCATCACCTTCCCATAGCAGTGATGACAGTGGTGTCGTGATACGAAATCCAAGCCAGAAGTCTAATCCAGATTTACGGCCATCTCCACCAAATAATGATGATAAAAACATCGTGATTCACAAAATGGGCGCTCCAGAAGATTACCAACTCAAGCTGCATAAATCCGATGAAAGGATCGATCATGGCTTCTCTGAATCAGATGTTGGTGAATTCGTGATCAAAAATGAGTTTGCCTTAAAACATGGGAGTGGTGAGAGGCTTGATGATCGAGGTTACCCGTGTCAACCACAGCATCAAATACACCACAGTACTCCTAATGAACGAAACGAGCAGAGAAGCACACCAAAGCAAAAACCAAGATCTCGAGGTCGTAAGTCTCGAGATTCTTTAGCAAGACAAGTATTGGACCGAAGATATCATGGTCCATCTAGAACTGATTCACGCATACGTGGTCCATACATCAACCGACATGATAAACGAAGAACCAACTCGGTAGATACAACCAGTAGCGAAGAACACCCGGAATTCTCCGATGCTTGCCTGAAATCTGACAACGATAACTCAGAAAGGCTTGATTATTACGATATTGATGTTGCTAGTATAGGTGCAAGTGAGGCCAGTTATCAGTACGATCCCAGTATGTTCAAGGATAGCATCTCTCGCAAAGACTTACCTGCCTTTTCACAGCATGAAATTGATCGATTAAGACAGGCGGCAAGAAATCCTCCCTCTGGAAGTTTCTTAGATGCCATATCTACATCAAGTGAAGAAGGTCCTACTGGTGATGAAAAGCTGTCAAGTCTACTTGAACAAGCTGATACATCTAGTGAAAGCTCTGATGATACCTTCACATGTAGTGAGTTTGATTACGATGACCGACCAACGACCCGAGCTGACGAGTCAGAGCTTCATGGTAGTATGGTGTTCTCTAAGCTAACGAATCCTGTCCCTTATCAGGGGTCTAGAACTGCATCACAAAGTACAGTGAACATGAGCGATGAAGATTTGGTTATTGCTAACAGGTTTGCACAAAAGCCAAATGGTACAAATGAAGTATTTGACTGGGATGATGTATTAAACTGGGGATTAAGATATCACAACTTACGAGGAGTTTATAAAGACATTGCAGAACTCAAAGATTCCATGGATGACAATGGAGAAGAATATGTTTGATGCTACTAAACTCCTCTTTCTACACAAACACAGACACCTTACTGCATCAACCATATGTTAATTGCTTTGAGATTTGATATCCAACTATGTATTAATTGTTTTTAGTTTTGATATCCAAAGCATTTTTAGAGAATATCATATTTTAAGAAAGAAAGTTTAAAAACGTCTATAATTTATTTGTTTAACTATCTTATAAGTTTTGAAGAAAATTTAAAGATCGTTTTTGTATATAATAGAACATAGTGTGTAATGTATGTCACAAAGAGAACAGCTATGATACACACATTCTAAACTAGATCACAGTTGTGGGTTCTTGTAGCATCTTTTTGATATGGAGCCAACACAATGTCAGAACAACTCTTGAACTGCAATTGCACTTCCAGACAATAGTTCTTGTTACTTTCTTTTATTGAGATAACATTCTTTTTAGACACTTCTATTTGTATAAAGAATGAGTAAAACACATAGAAGTGATTTTGTATTTGTACCTGCAAAAGATTAAAATTATTACTAATATAATTATATAAAACAAAATCAACTCACTGTCTTTTGATTATTCTCATCCAATCCAGAATCTTTGGACTGCATAGTGATGTAAGGGGACTGGAGTTAGTGAGTAAAAGGACATCGGATGGAAGGGGTGGGAGGGTGGTATTATCATTCATCATCAACAACAATGATACAGCAACTTGATTCCAATGACCAATGGTTTAGACAAAAACTTAACATGGCTAGTGCTTCTATGATTGATGGCTATTCCTTTATCGTAAGAAGTGTAAATCTAAATTTACTTTCTATAAAACAGCTGCAAGTTGACATTAATCCAGCCCTGAATTTACCCAGTTGTCTTGGGTAATATGTGCTGAATGAAAAACAAGAGGACAACTCAAAGAGTATTACCAAGTAAGAAAATGAGCTTTGATTATTAGTTCTAATACTCATTAATTATTCATGACGTAACCAGCCAACCACAGGGCTGTAATTCAGGTCCCATGACATTACTGGAAACCTGGTCCAGTACTTGGACTGAATTAATTTTGTTCAAGTCCTTGGACTGGATCAAAATTAATTCAGTTGGGGGACAGCTGTCCCTCAACTGAATAAATTTTGATCCAGTCCAAGGACTTGAACAAAGTTAATTTTGTCCAACAACTGCATCAATAGGCACTTCAGCCAATGTTACTCACGGGTCGCTGAAGATGATATGGATTACAATCTCTGATCAAGAAACCCCAATACCAACCAGAGCTTTTAAGCACTTCACCCGCATGCACTGAATAAGTTTGGCTCTGATGCGAAGCATTCTCTATTTTTTGGTCACGATTTTCCGTGTGGGATGCATAAACAGTGACTAATATGACGTTCACGCATGCTCAAAAATGATAATTATTACCCGATCTAAAGTTTCTTATTTTAAACCAAAAAGCCCATTCACGTTGAATAACTAGATCCCTCCCGAATAATTAATGAGTATTACAAGTCATTCCAAAGCCTCCAAATCAGACCTCATTATCAGCTTTTCTTCTTTTAAAAACCTGAACAAACAAAGCTAAGACACTTATCTCCATCGAGAAACGTTTTTGCACCAGCATGGGCCAAAAAGCATTAATGTAGCCCATGGTTTTGATATATTTGGGCCATTTTCACACCTTATGGAAAATATGAATTCTTTATTAACAAATCAAAATGGCTTCTTTTCCACCATTTTTGAGGCAAAAACCATAGACTATAGCCCACAGTTTTCCTGGATTTTGGGCCATTTTCACACCTGTTGCAAAAATATGAATTATCAATTGGAAAAATAAAATAGACCATTGTCGGGCGAAAAGCGTGGACTATAGCCCACGGTTTTTATGGATTTTGGGCCATTTTCACACCTTTTGCAAAAATATGAATAATTAATTGGAAAAATAAAATAGACCATTGTGGGGCAAAAAGCGTGGACTATAGCCCACGGTTTTTATGGATTTTGGG